>CAJQUN010001248.1:0-85788 GCA_907163345.1 Haberlea rhodopensis | reverse complement strand
AATCAAAGTATACAACTATGAATTTCTTACCAAGATGGTACAATTCCACTTCACACACCCTCCTAGCTCAAGTTACAATTGAAACCCAAGCTCAAACCAACAAAACCTTGAAAGAAATGGAGAGGAGCTTGTGTAGTGTTTTAGTAGGTGTAAAGTGAGCACTATGTGAGTTTGCCTCCATAATTCACTTGATATAAGGTCATTTGTTTCCCTGAACACTTAATATCATATCATTTGGAGTTAATGACATGCTAAGTAACATGTACTTGAAATGAAACTCAAATTCAAATTCCAATTGCAAGTAAATTCACATGCACATGTAATTCCCTTCAAACTCATGTCAAATGCAACTCACATGTACATTCTAATGCACCTTCAAATGCATGCTACATGTACACAAATGGTATATTCTACTATACATGTATTAATTCATTCTTAGTTCCACCCGAACCCCCAATATCATACCGCCACGTGATATAATTACACCATAATCATATCACACGTATATAACATAAATCGAGGCATTACAGTTGCCGAAACTTCTTTGTCTCATTGGAGGAACTCAGTTCCTCTACTTCAATATTGAAGGATCACCCAAATTCGTCATACTCTCCAATCATACCTACACAATCAAAATCGTTGACATTAAATAAAAACTAAAATAATAAAAAAATGAACTAAAAATGAAATAACATGAAAGAAACTGCTGGGTTGACTCCCACTGAGAGCTAAGTGTCATAGTTTATAGCCAGACTATCGAGGAGCAGTCGTCAAAGAGCGGATGCTGCACATAGTAAGTATCATACGATATTACGTATGGGTCTTGATTCAGTGTGCCCTCAAGCTTGGAAAGATATTGGCACTATAAGCTCGTCGCTCCAACAATATTTGTCATGAATTGATCAACATGGGTGAAGGATCCATATTCTTGTGGAAGCTCATAGAGGACGTAATATTGTGAAGTTGGAATCGATGGAAAGAAAGGGTCTTCAGGCAGTGTATGTGTTAAGATGATTGCTGAAGTCAACTCCTTCACCTTGTATACCTCTTGATCCTCCAACTTCACTTTCGGTTCATCGTCACATGTGCAATCCTCGATCAATTCTTCTTGTTTTGGCTCATTTCTCACATGGAAAATTTTCAAACAATTCTTCTTGTTTCGACTCATCCTTTTGTGGGAGTTCCTCGAGCAATTCCTCTTGCGGCTCAATTTCTTGTGGAGGAACAGATTTCCTTGAAGTTTCTACATGAATTGAATCACTCCCCCAACCTTGATTGTTTGAGTTTCCATCATGCGGCCACACTTGATTTATCAATAATTGATCGGCAATAGTCGCTTCCTCCTCTCAGTGGTTCTCGGAAGATTGTTGCGTAAGAAATTCCAATTGCTAGTCTATGGAACGAACAAAGTTGGTGTGATCTTCTGTAAATCTTTTGATTTCCTCCTCTTGTTTATTGACGAGTTCCTCTATCTGGACCATGAATTCATTATGATGTGCACTATTGTCCTCTTGTTCCTCCACTGGTTGGTTCGTAGAATTGGGGTAATGGACATTTGGAGGATATTGGTGACTCCAACCCTGTAGTGAAGGATCACAATACCAGTGGTAGTCAAAACCTGCCATATCATTTAACAAGTGCAATCCAATGTTGTGATCTTTGTTGAATAGATGAGTCCCATTTGCCAAAGCTCCATAATCTACCCAACTCCGTGATCCCTCATCCTATTCACGCATAAGTTTGAGAAACCATGGTACCGATATCGGTTAGTCAAATCGTTGAATCTCCCCAAGCAACAGAGAAGGGTTTGGAGTATTGTTGGGCAAAAGTTGTGAATACATGTCGATGATTCATCTCGAAGTACCTCACAAAACAAAGAACAAAATCAAAACGAAAACAAAAACAAAAACAAAAAACAACGAAAGTTTTTTTTATGCCTAGTCTCAAGTAAGCAATTTATTCTATTATTAAATAAATTAGTCCCCGGCAACGGTGCAAAAACTTGACCGGTGATTCTGGTTGGAAAACCTAGCAAGTTGACTAGGTCAAGTTACAATAAGTGGATGTGAGTCCAAGTATCGATCCAACAGAGACTAATATTTAACTACTAGAATTTTATTACTTAACTTAAGCTAGACAAAATTAATTAAATAAGATGAGATGAATAATTAATCTAAATTACCCAAAACTAAAGCAAATAGAACAATTGATAATTAACTTTAAAGTTAGTGAAGGATCAATGACTAAATCAAATTCAAGTGAAATGATCAAGACACACAACGACACCAAACTTCACTATGTTGACATGTATTAAATTCAATTAGTTATTAGTTTCTTGCACAATCACGGTGAAATCCCCAAACTTATTTATTAAACGATTCCTCGAGTTAATAAACCTAATTAAATCTAACCGTCAAATTATTCCTAATTGAATTTAATTAGATCTAACCATATTAATCGCTATGGAATTTCAGTTTTCACCAAAAATCGCACATAGAAATCGAATTCTATTTCTAGTCGGTTTTACTATGTGTTGATTGACATCTGTGTTGCTATATTTAATCAATCCTCTTCCGATTCGTGATTAATCAACAAGCATGCAAATAAGTGATCAAGTAATTTACAAGCACTATTAAATCAAATCAATCAATAATTACAACAAAAAAATAACAACAACAACAACTAATTGGGGTAGGCTACATGAACTGTGGAGAGAATCAAGTCGGATCGGACACATAGGTCATTCTTCTCCAAACGCTTCTATCGGTCAACATATCTTTTGTAATCCACTTGTACTCCAAGTCTTTACGTATAACTTCGAGCCATGTCTTCTTTGGTCGTCCTCTCACTCTAGTGAACTGGCCGAAATCCATGGACTCCACTCGATGCACAGGTGCACTGCTGGGCCTACGTCGGAAATGATCAAACCAACGTAAGCGGCTTTCTTGCATCTTCTCTTCTATACCAGCTACACCTACTTCAGCTCGAATATCTTTGTTCCTTATTTTATCTCTTCTTGGTCTTATCGTGGTCTTGATCTAAAAGATCTACTACATAAAATCAAAACAATGCATATGCATAAAGTTTGAATTCATAAAATAAAGCCTATAAAGGAAATCAGAAAATCTCAGCGTATTTGGCGTGTTCCCCCTTGACTTCGCCCTCCTCCTATCTCAATCTCTAGCCGTCGAGGATCAATATTCAAAAGTTCCTTAGTCGTTCCCAAGGTTTGATTTCAACAAAACTTTGATCTTCACCTAAGTTCAGACTCGATGCTATTGGACTATCGGCTATTATGGTGTGGCTAGGCTTGTTCCAAAAATATGTCAAGTGGCTCGAGAATTGGGTCTCAAGAGCCTCTAAAAAATTGTCCATTTTGATCTCGGTTCCTCCTCTTTTATAGATATGAAGAAGTCTCATAATCCTCCAAGAACTTTAGATTGTATCTTCCAAAATATGATTACTTCTTTAGTCTTTTATTGCCTTTTAGAGTCCTTGTAAAACTCAACTTGGAAGGTAATATCAATCTTCACCAATTATTTGCTTATTTATCAAGATCTTGGAATATTTGTTGGATTCTTTCACATTTGTGTACTCATGGGGTGCCGAATTTAGCCTTTGGTTCTCGGGCTTTTCGTTTCTTTCCTTGTGATCCTTCTCTGTTTCTCGGGGTCAATCCTATGTGACATTGAATTGTTGATCATTTTTCTATATTTATGCATTTTCCGCAATTTGGTCAAACCTATAAAGAATATGAATTAATACGAATTAAGCGCAAAGTTAGGAATAAAAATGTCAGATAAGCACGAATAAGACAAAATAAATCCCTAAATTACCTATAGGTTTGTGCTTATCAAGGCTGGCAGAATAGTCAATCACATGCAAAACTTGTTCTAATATCATATTAAGAATGAGGGACGAAATCAGGGGGTGGCTAGCCGGGGTTGCAGCCCAGGCTAGCCACCCCATGGACCCCCTTTATGGACTACGAATAGTGTTTTGATGTATTAATTTTTATGGTTTTTTGTGTGTAGAAGATAAGGTCTTGAAGTGGGATTTAATGGTGGTAAAGGGAGAGGTGGGGAAAGAGATGATGGTGTGTATTTTTCAAGACAAAAAGCATAAGACTGAAAAAGACAAAAAGGCATTCGGACGATTTTCAATAAAAAATAGTTAATTTATTTGATTTAATAATTACTCTATAATTCCTATGCTTGATTTTAATTAATTTTAGTATTAATTAATAAATTCTGTAAACTATATAATATAATATCAAATAAAAGTTTGTTAATTTAATAGATTCTGAATTAGATGTATTTAATTAATTTTATTAATAAAGTTGTAAATTATCTATTATAATATTAGATAAAAGTTTGTTAATTTAATAGATTCTGAATTCAGAACTGATGAATTTTGAATAGAAATCTTATAAAATAAAATATAATATCACTGAAATTATCCGTTTGTATTTATATCATCTTATATATTTATTTATTTTTTGTATTCATTTTTAAATTTGATTGAAATATTATTTATTATGTATCTTAACGCATTAATATTTTAGTAATAACTTTTTAATAGTATATTTAGTTTAGTCTACCCATATATTAAATCCGGGTTTTGTCCTGTTAAGAATATATTCCAACTCAAATCAGTTGGTGATGAATGAAATAACACATATATCTTATAAAGAGCTAACATATATTATAAATATCGAACATGGGACAACTCTACAACTCTCAACAATTAATACTGGAACAAAATGGATGCTAATGAATCAAGAATGAACCACTTGGTAAATATAGGTTTGCTTCGAAAATAAAAAAGGTAAATAATTTACCATTATTCAAAGTGAATATGCTATGATTCAAAGAGAAAAGAGTTAATCCATTGGAACTTGGCTCAATTCCAGGAAAATATGAATTAAAAAGGAGATAAAAGGCTTAGAGAGAGTTGAGAACTTTTCTTCTCATTTCATATTCTAAAACGATGTAACAATATATTATATAGTTTATAGTTATTAGTTCTATAAAAATCATAATTCAGAGTAAATTTGATTAATGTAAGAAGCTTGTCGAGTATTAACAAAATCCTTTACTCTCGAGGCATTATCCTGTAAAACAACCCTGCCATCTTCCATGTAGATAGCTCCATCTGCATACTCGAGTTCTTCAAGTCGATGGGTGACCCATAACGCTGTAGTTCCTTTCGAACTAGCCAGAGAGTTTTTTACTGCTCGAATAACTCCAATCTAGCACAGAGTAACAAATAATTATGTTAAAACTTAGCGTGATACAACTCAAGTCGAACACAGACATCCAAGGGAGTAAGAAGAAAAGTCGAGTGAAGTCAGTCTTGGCACAGTAATGAAGAGGACAAAGCATTAGCAACAAAGAATTACTTTTGTTTTAACATATGACACTTCAGACCCAGGGTGGATCCAAAATGTGAGAGGAGTCGCTCACCTATGGAAATTTTAAAAAATATATAAATAACATAAAATTTTATGTAATTTTTTTTTTTTAAAATAAAATTCTCTCTCCCTCCAAAGTACAATATTGTACCCCAACCTCGTCTTCCCTAACCCATTTCCTTGATCAGTCCCTACTTGAAACACCATCATCCCATTATGCAATCAAAGGATACCGAACTAAACAATGATTATGAAATGATTCAAACGTTGAGAGCTTCTATAGCTATAGTAGAACTCATTCGAGAGGGCTTGGGGGTCTTAAAAATGGTTCGGGAATTCTTTCTGTAGTGTCGTCTCCTAAAAATTGGAGACAATTTTTAGAATAGTCAAGAAATAAACAAAGGTCCCGTTTCTATAGGGATATTGTAGAAGATAACTAGATTAAATATTATACAGAGTTTTGAATCTTGAATTAAGATGAACGTTCACTGTGGTTAGCTGTGGTGGTGGGGGCTTCCAGAAATCTGGGAAAAAAGTGGGCGAGATTGGACCAGGTGGGGTGACCGAATCAAAATTTGGGAACGAAAACTTGCATTTCTATCCGTAAAATTTAGTTTGGTAATCTGATTGAATCAAATTTGGGAGCAAACTTGCAATTCTAAACATAACATCTAGTTTGGTAATCGGGAGATTTATCGGCATATCACTTCTAAACTCTCTGGATTTTAAATAGCAAGAGTTCATAAAAGATCTTCTTCACTCAAAATGCCACCTCTCTAACAGACAAAAAAGAAGACGATGAAATGGTAAACCATCCATACCTGATCACTTTCATCCAAGAATGATGTAAGTTCATCTAGTAACAATACTTTGCATGCTTCTGCCAGAGCACCAGCAATGGCAACCCTTTGCTTCTGACCACCACTAAGTGTTTGAACAGGTCTCTGAAGAAGTGAAATAGTGAGTTGAAGATATGCAAGAAAAATCCAATTTACAATAGACCATAAATATTCTACAATAATATTTCTTGACATACTTGCAAATATTCATACATGCCTACAGCATTCAAAGCATTGGCCACTATTGACACTATCTCATCATTTGCTAAATTAAATTTTCCGAGGCCAAATGCCACATCTGCTTCCACAGTGGGCATCACTACCTGAAAATGAAATGGTCATGTCTCCCATGTATTAGTATAAAAGATCATACTTTCAATCATTGATTGAATTGGGAATATAATTGAACATAAAGAGTTAAAAAAAACTTAAGATGATGAAAGCAAGTGCATACAAGTCTCTATTTATAGCTTGAATAGCCAAAGGGGTGCATCAATTACATAAAAACCATGAAATGGTTATTTTGTCCATCGCTTCCTCTAAGAATGAGGATTACAGGTATAAAGAATCCATGTTCCTAAACAAATCGAAGTCATGCACATTGCACACTGAGCCAAAATCTGTCCTGTTATACTGCTCGTGATTTCTTCCGGTTAACATCTATTGGAAGTCTATTGCAGCTCTTGATTAAAAGACTTTCCCAGCCATTTATTCACTATCTTGGAACATTGCACAGCAGGATCAGCTACCAACAATGTGTCATCAAGGAAAACATTGATTAAAAACCTGTCAAGAGTATAAAATATCTCTTATAGACAGCTTTAACCGATTTCCTGTAGGAGGTACATTAGACATCAAATGAATCTTCTTGGCCAGCTCCACATAGTAAAAAAATTTTAAACATTGAATAACTGTTGCCACTATTGTCACTGTACAGAAAACTACATATTCCTCTTCATGTCCAAAACTCAAGGTTACTAAAAGTCATTAATGAGATCAGATATTATTGACCCCAAAACTTCTTGATTTCGACGAGAAGCAAACTATATTCCGCCATTCAACAACACTATATCTAGCTATCGAGTCTGTTGGAAGATCATGATAATATCCCCAAGATATTAGTATATATTCAGATTGATATTATATATCTTAGATTGATTGTGATTGTATTAGGAAATATTCTAATTGATGTAAATTAGGGATGTGATTAGATTAGGATCCTTTTCTGATTTGGTATTGTAGTTGTATAAATACCCATTCATATTATTGAGAAAAGTAAGAGAATACATTTCTTCACATGGTATCAGAGCTCCAGATTTAAAGAAGGAGAAATCATGTATGCTCTCTCATCGGATTCTTCACCTTTCATCGTTCATTACAGATCGATCTTCACCCAATCCTTCCTTTCGTTATTTTTGAACATTTCTTAACAATGTCTTCATCTGAAATGTCCAACTCCGTTCAAACGGAATCTGAGACCGTAAACTCCAATGCGCCAATCGGAGATTTACAAAATATTCGGATGAACTATAGATTGACGGGAAAAAACTATCTAAAGTGGTCCCAATTTGTTCGTACCTACTTGAAAGGAAAAGGAAGAGCGAGCCATCTTATGGGCACGGGACCAAAACAAGGCGAGGAAGGATTTGATGCGTGGGACGAAGCAGACTCCATGGTTATGTCATGGCTTTGGGACTCAATGGATCCCAAAATCAGTGACACGGTCATGTTCTTAACCTCTGCCAAAGCCATTTGGGATGCAATAAGGCGAACTTACTCAAAGGCTCGAGATACGGCTCATGTTTATGAGATATCAAAGTGGGAGCTACTAAACAGGGAAATAAACCTATTACAGAATATGCAACTCAATTGTAGAATTTATGGCAAGAACTTGATCATTATCGAGTGATCGAGATGAAAAATCCAGAAGATGCTGCCACCCTGGGGAACTTCATTGACAAGGATAGAGTATACGATTTTTTGGCTGGATTGAACTCTGAGTTCGATCAAGTAAGAGTTCAAATCCTTGGCAAGGATGAACTACCATCACTGGAGGAAGCAATTTCCTTGATCCAAGCTGAAGAAAGTCGGAGAAGTGTGATGCTCGAGTCTCAAAACTTAGAAGGCTCTGCAATGATGGTGACAACCCCAGAACGTCCACATCTAAACCTTGAGAATGCAAAGCTAGGATTCATGAAAAATCCAGAACGAGAAAACAGGAACAATCTATGGTGCACTTATTGCAAGAAGACCGGGCACACAAGAGAAAATTGCTGGAAACTCCACGGCAGGCCCCATGATTGGAATCAACGAGGAGGGCAGCCCAGAAATTCAGGACAGCCTCGAAATACAGGCCAAGCTCATCTCAATATCAATCAGCAAAGTCAAGAAAGAACAAGTCAAGAAAACAATAAAAACTCGAATGAATTCAACAAAGAAGAGATTGAGAAGCTGAGAGGACTGATTGGGTCACTTGAAAAATCTGGTGGTACTTGCTCTATTGCTCTTTCAGGTAAGTACCTATTTCTCTAGGGATAAATGCATCAAATAAGGATATTAGAAATGTGTGGATCATTGACTCGGGAGCCACAGATCACATGACACATTCTTCTTTGAAATTCACTACTTATTCTCCTTGTCCAAGTAACAAAAAGATTGAAATTGCAGATGGATCTTTTACCACCGTTGCAGGAATAGGAGATATTAGTGTTAACAATTCACTCACACTTAGAAATGTTCTGCATGTACCAAGATTATCCACTAATCTAATATCCATACACAAACTCACCTCTAATATGAACTGTAAAGTGCTATTTAATCCTTCATATTGTGTATTTCAGGACCAGGATTTGGGGAAGAAGATTGGACAAGCAAGGGAAGTGAATGGTCTCTACCTTCTTGAAGAAACCAACCACCTAGACACTGCTAAAAATAAAAGTTTGCTTTCTCATTCGTCTTCGAATAAAAACAGCCTTTGGCTGCAACATTTTAGGTTAGGGCATCCATCTTTTGGAGTTTAAAAGTCATGTTTCCATCTTTATTCAAAGGGGTAGGAAATGAACACCTCCATTGTGATGTGTGTGAGTTTGCGAAACATAAACGTGTACCTTTTCCAATCAATAATAAAAGAAGTTCTATCCCTTTCAACCTTATCCATAGTGATGTTTGGGGACCGTCTGATGTTCCTAATGTGTCGGGATCACGTTGGTTTGTGTCATTTATTGATGATTGCACTCGAATATCTTAGATATTCCTTCTGAAATCCAAAACTGAAGTCAGTGTGGTGTTTCAAAATTTCCACAACATGGTTCAAAACCAATTTGGGGTAAAAATAAAGCACTTTAGGCCAGACAATGCTCGAGATTACTTCAATTATACGCTGTCTCCTTATTTTTGAAAAGAGGGAATCATTCATGAATCATCGTGTGTCAATACTCCACAACAAAATGGAATTGCGGAATGTAAAAATGGCCACCTTCTAGCTATCACTCGGGCATTTCTCTTCCACTATAATGTTCCAAAAAGTTATTGGGGAGAAGCTGTCCTTACAGCAACTTACACAATAAATCGACTTCCCTCAAAGGTCCTAGGCTTCAAAAGTCCACTAGAAACTCTCGGTCAATTTTATCCTGATTTGAAGTCATCTTATAATCTCACTCCAAGAATTTTTGGATGCACTGCTTTTGTGCACATTCATAGCCAAAACAGGGGGAAGTTAGATCCTAGAGCTGTTAAGTGTGTATTTGTAGGCTATTCATCAACCAAAAAGGGTTACAAATGCTACCATCCACCTACCAGAAGGTTCCTAATTTCTGTTGATGTCACTTTCGTTGAACAACAACCCTATTTTTGCCAACCATATGGTCGGGGGTCTCTTGAGGATAAAGACAAAGATGCATTTCTGTTAGATATTCCTTCAGTTGATCCCATACATACATCAACCTCAAACCATAATTTATCTCCCAGCAGCAGTCCTACACAGAATAATTTTTCACCGTCAGTTCATACCGGACAAAATCTTTTTCCTAACAGTGTTCCCGAACAAAATCAGTTTGACCAGGTGTATTCAAGAAGGAAACGACCTGACGCTAACCTTGTGCAAGTCCAAGAATCCTCCTGTAATCCTGTAAACGAGGTATGCAATGTTCAAGAATCCCTTTCTTCCCAGCGACTTCTTGATAATGATTTACCAATTGCCATCAGAAAAGGAACGAGGGAATGTACAAAGCATCCCCTCTATCCAATGGCAAAGTATGTAACCTTCAAAAAAATTTCACCAACTCATAGAAGTTTCCTAACGAGTCTTGATGTTGTTCGCATTCCTAATACTTTATATGATGCTTTATCTAATGAGAATTGGAGACTTGCTATGAAACAGGAAATGCAGGCACTAGAAAAGAACCAAACATGGGAAATTATCAATATTCCACCGGGAAAAAGGATAGTAGGATGCAAGTGGGTCTTTACAGTGAAATATAAATCAGATGGATCATTGGAGAGATACAAGGCTAGGCTTGTTGCAAAGGGATACACGCAAGCATATGGAGTTGACTACCAAGAGGCCTTTGCTCCTGTGGCTAAGATGAATACTGTGAGAATTCTCCTATCTCTAGCTGCCAATTTTAATTGGAGATTGGAACAGTTCGATGTTAAGAATGCTTTCCTGCATGGCACTTTAGAAGAAGAAATATATATGGAAATCCCACCAGGATTCAAAGAGTCTATCAAAGGTAGTAAAGTTTGCAAGTTGAAGAAAGCACTTTATGGCCTCAAACAATCACCAAGGGCGTGGTTTGGGAGATTCACTCAAGTTATGCTTGCATCTGGATACAAACAAAGTCAAGGAGACCATACACTATTTTTTAAGCACTCAAATTCAGGGGGAGTTACCATTCTTCTCGTATATGTCGATGACATAATCGTAACAGGAATGGAAGGAAAAGAAAAACAACTTCTACGAGAGTGTCTAGCAAAGGAGTTTGAAATCAAGGAGCTTGGAAGGCTCAAGTATTTTCTTGGGATTGAAGTGGCACATTCCAATGACGGAATATTCATTTCACAACAAAAGTATACTACGGATCTGTTAAAAGAAACAGGTATGCTATCGTGTAAGCCTGCTCTCACACCTATTGACGCCAATCATAGGATGATAGACGTAAATGATGAACCTATGGTAGATAAAGAAATGTACCAACGATTGGTACGAAGACTTATCTACCTCTCTCACACAAGGCCTGACATTGCATATGCCGTGAGTGTAATAAGTCAATTCATGCATTGCCCAAAGGAAGGACATTTGCAAGCTGTGTATCGGGTGTTACATTATTTGAAGAACAACCCTGGAAAAGGTATTCTATTCAAAAGGAATACTGCATTAAAACTAGAAGGCTACACGGACGCCGATTATGCTGGATCACTTGTGGATAGAAGGTCTACTACAGGATACTGTACATTCCTCGGGGGGAATCTTGTGACATGGAGGAGCAAGAAACAAAACTTAGTAGCTCGATCAAGCGCGGAAGCCGAATTTAGAGCAATGGCATTAGGCATATGTGAACTACTTTGGATTAAAATAATCCTAGATGATCTAAGAATCAAATGGGAAGGACCAATCAAATTGTTGTGTGATAACAAGTCAGCCATAAATATTGCTCATAACCCGGTACAACATGACAAGACGAAGCATGTTGAAGTAAATAGACATTTCATAAAGGAGAAGATAGACACTGGACTCATTTGTACTCCTTATATTTCTACTAAAGAGCAGTTAGCTGATGTGTTTACAAAAGGGCTTCAAGGTCCAGCATTTCAAGATTTAATTTCCAAGCTGAGAATGATAGATGCATACTCACCAGCTTGAAGGGGAGTGTTGGAAGATCATGATAATATCCACCAGATATTAGTATATATTCAGATTGATATTATATATCTTAGATTGATTGTGATTGTATTAGGAAATATTCTAATTGATGTAAATTAGGGATGTGATTAGATTAGGATCCTTTTCTGATTTGGTATTGTAGTTGTATAAATACCCATTCATATTATTGAGAAAAGTAAGAGAATACATTTCTTCACACAGTCACTTAAAGGGATTAGATTCTTTAAATTACAATTTACATGACAGCTAGAGTAAATTTATCAGATTAAATGTGTACATGGTGTATAGAACAAATATCAGGATATGCGAAGTTGCGAACAATAAATTCGTATATGACAGTACAAAATCTCAAATAAACTTGAACTCAGGGGCAATTTCAGTTCTTCTAATTTATTAACATGCCATTGCCAAAGACTTGGTAATACTAAAATGAAGCAAACCTGATGGTCGGGATTCTGAAAAACAAAGCTCCTTGGCTTGTTCACCAGCAAAAAAACCGCCACTTGGATTCAATAATCCGCCCAATATCTGCATAAATTCCGGCAGACAAATATGACACCTAGTTCTGACCCACAAAAAAAATATGGATCCAAAATCCATAGAAGCATAATATCATACAACAATAGCTATTATATGAAAAAATAAGGCACAAACATAATATTGTAGAGTAAACAAAATTCGAAATTGGAAGGCAAAAACAGCAAAATAACTAAGCACAAACTACACAGCTATAAAACATTCCTCCGCAAGCTATTAATTTCACTGAAAAATAACATAATCAACAACGGCAAACAGGAGAACAGAACACTCGAAATTTCTTTAAAAAATGAAAAAAAGAAAAGTGTTGCATACTTTCAAAAGGGTCGATTTGCCGCAGCCATTAGGGCCGAGGAGCATCCAGAACTGTCCAGACGGGATAGTGAGTGAGCAATCTTTGAGAATGGGTAAGAATATTCCTTGCCGAGTTTTAACAGAGTAGGTGAGATTCCGGCATTGAATAGCGTAATTATCGGAGCTGGTAGTGGCGGCGAGGTTCCTGTCGGGGTGAGAACGGAGTATGGGAAGATTAATGGCGGAGGCGCAGACAACAGCGCTGGGATTCATCCAAAATTCTTGAAAAAATTAAGCGATTTCGGCTTCCAGCTCAACGATAACTTACAAGTCTGTTTACACTTTACACTATGCACTGTTTGGCCACCAAACAAAACAGAAATTGGATTTGGAAAAGGTAAGAAAATCCAAATGGGGTAAAATTTAAAAATATTATTCAAAGTATTTAGTTAATAATTAAAAATCATATTCTGTTTTAATTAAAAGTCCAATTCATTATTAAGAACAATAAGTATTAATTCTTTCAAACAGTATTACCAATTTGATAGAATAAAAAATTAAGTAATTACTAGTAATTTACATTGAATTATACACTCAAATTATAATTTTGATTATATATTCGAATATGTGTATAAATTGCAATCATAAATATTTATTAATTTATAACTTTTTATTCATTATGTTTTCGAATAAACATTAATCAAGACACTTCCGGGCTAGCCGGATTTAGTTGTCACCTTTATCCCATTTGGGATGGACTCGAGTTCGAGTCCTGTTAAAAATATTTAGAGAAAATTACACATAGGTATCACTTTTCAAAACTTGTTTCAACTAAATCTAACAAAATATTTTCTTTTCAACTAAATACATCTTGTAAGAATCTTCTTTCAACTAAGTCCATTTGTATGAAACCCTAATCTAATTAGTCCTTTGCTATTCCTAAAACACCATTGTTCTAAAACCAATTTATAACAGTTGAATTTATGTTCCTCGTCGTGAGAGTTGGTGATGGTCGCGTGTTCTGGGAAATCAGCAATGGTGGTTAGGCGACGAGTATGGAGCGGTGGCGATGTTGTGGTGGAGGCGGCGGCGACTCCTTTTCATTTTGCCAAATGTCATTCTTCTCCAACCACGGAAAACCGACGTTTTGTTTCAATTTTATTTGCTGTTTTATGGTATTTTTGGATTAACATTGAACTTTTATTTCAATTTTGGTGCAGATTATGTGTTTGCTAAAATGTCTCTTTAGGTAAACAATTTTTTTTGTAGCAAAGTTGGAAAAGATAAACAACATATCATCTTTAAACAACATATCATCTCATTCCAAAAGTTTTGATTTATTTTTTTTCCACTTTCATTTGTTTATGTATAACATACCAAGTAAAAAATACTCTAAAATTCCATTTTCATTTGTTACATATTGTTTTCATTTCTAAACTTTCAGACATCATGTCACTACATTAGTGGAATGATCTATAACAACATAAATGATGCGTATATTAAATTCTTGACAATATATCAGTGGGGTAACACAATCTTATCTTCCCAAATCAAAGTTGAAGAACTAACATTTTTAAACAAGCAAGCAACACATAGAGATGCATGTAAATTACATGCACCACTAGTTTATCGGTGCATGTAATTTACATGCACCTATAGTCTACCGGTGCATGTAAATTACATGCACTCATAGTCTGCCGTGCATGCATGTAAATTACATGCACCGGTAGACTCAAAATTTAACCGGTGCATGTAATTTACATGCACCTATAGTCTGCCGGTGCATGTAAATTACATGCACCGGTAGACTCAAAATTTGCATTGTTTCTCAAATTAGTATCATTTACTCTTTTGTACAAGCGCGGAGAGAGTATAAGGTCCTTTCATGTCTTCATCACCAGTATATTGTATCTTTAATTTGTTATAAGATCAACAAGCAAGCAACATATAACAGTGCATGTAATTACACGCGCCCCTAGTTTACCGGTGCATGTAATTACATGCACCGCTAGTCTACCGGTGCATGTAATTTACATGCACCGATAGTCTACCGGTGCATGTAAATTACATGCATCGGTAGACTCGACATTTGCATTGGTTCTCAAATTACATAATAAATAAGTATCATATAGTAAGTGTTAAAGACGATCACAAAATAACACTTAAAATAAGGCATGTTTGTGTAATATATTATCATTTGAAAAATAATAGAATTTTGTTATGAGATTATGCAATAATTTATCATATAGTATATACTCATCCATAATAAAAATTAATTTCTAAAGTAATATATTGTATCTTTAATTTGTTATAAGCCAACTGTAAAAATTATAGAATGAAAAATTAATTCACATTTTTTTGATTTGATCATTGTTATTTCGTAATTAGATTTAAAAAATCATATATTAGTGCATCTCCGCCTTTCGGTGCATGTAAATTACATGCATCGATAGATTTTAGCAAGTCGGTGCATGTGAATTACATGCACCGCTGAGTTTATTTTGGTGCATGTAAATTACATGCACCTATAGACTTATACTATATTTAACCAAAAACATAGCATTTTTATATATAATTTTGAATATGTAACATTTTTCCACATTAATTTTTTTAATTAATAGCAAGCTGAAATAGAAGGCTCGAGATGTGAAATAACAAACTGAATAAGAAAGCAACACATAAGTCTAAAGATGCATGTAAGTTACATGCACCAATGAGTCTATCGGTGCATGTGAATTACATGCACCGATAGACTCATGAACTGCCGTTGCATGTAAATTACATGCACCACTTAGTCTATCGGTGCATGTAAATTACATGCACCGATAGACTCATGAACTGCCGGTGCATGTAAATTACATGCACCAATGGTTTCAATATCATTACATTCTCAAAATTTTCATTCAAACAATTGATCGAACATCTTAAATACATTATAATTTTGAGTTTTACATTAAAAATCTACAAACAATCATTACAATAAAATTGAAACTCATAAGAAATATAAAATTTTCATTCAAATGTTTGATCGAACAATTCAAATACATTATACTTTTACGTTTCACATTAAAAATCTACGTACAGACATTACAAAAAAATTTGAAATTCATAAGAAATATAAAACAAAATCAACACAATCGGTAAATAGATGATAAAAAGAAGAATGCGATGATTTTGTCTTCTTGCATGACCTTTTTGTTTTCGTTTGACCCGTGCGCGCAGCTCCGACGCCATGGGAAGAGCGACAACTTCCGACGACGACGTTGGTGGTTGGGACACGTGGCTGATGTGAGGGTTGGAGACTAGGGTTTTGATGTTGAAGGATTTGATCCAAGGAAGGCAGAAGACTATTTTGGTCATTTTGACCAAAATTGAACCTAGTTGAAAGAAATTTTTTTGGGGTGACTGGACCGAAAAATCTTTTACCAAATAATACCGGCCCGAAATTTTCCAAAATATTTACCCATCCCCAAAGCTAAAAAAAATTTATATATAATAAACATTAATCAAAATAAAAGGGAAAGGAATATCAGCAAATTGCCATAAAATCTCTAAAGCCAAAACACATTTAGTGATGAGTCCCTATGTCAGCAATGTTATATTTAAACTTCTTGATACAAAATTTATTTTTAATATTGGTCCTCAAAAGCACACATTTACATATTTACCCTTAAGGAATCATCTTATCTTTTTCTCAAACTAATCGTTTAACTTTCTCTCTTCCCCCTCCATTACATAAGCTTTATAATTCTTCCTTGTGTTCGTAAGATTTGTTTTAATTAAACATATCATGTAATTTGTTTCTTGATTTTATTGCTATCAGGAAGAACATCAACAAGGGAAGGACAAGGGAATGAAATCAAGTATGCAATGAGACAGAAGCTTCCTGCGGAATTCGTGAGCCTCGATTGTTTTCGGTTGGTTTTGTAGCTTTAAAACTCGACAAATTGAAGGTATATAGGTATTCTTTGAATTTATGAATTGAAATTGGGGAATTGTCAATTGCATTCGAATTTAAGTTGAATACCACAAATTAGCTTATATAGTACCACAATTTAGATTATCTAGTACTACAAATTAGATTATCTAGTACCACAAATTAGCTTATGTAGTATCACATATTAAATTATATGTAAGTGAGCAATTCCAATCTGAATGTTTGGTCCATGCTTATATTTGGCAACTTCATTTGTACTAGATAAGTTGTTGCATGAAATTATTTATTTCCTCATGTTACATCTTTAGAACATTCTTGCTCTCTTTTCTATTTATTTTTTGGTTTCCCCACCTTGTATTCTCACTTTATCTTTGTATTTAGTTATCTCATATTTTTTTTCCTCTGCTCCTGCTGAATTTTCCAGTTGAGCAACGTTTATTTGACTAAATATCTTAATGTGTTACAATGATAGAGCTCGATGTCCTCGCAAGTAAAATTCTTGAGACAGAGATATTGATACATTTTAGCAAAGTTGTGATCAATTGCCTTTCTGTGCTGATGGTGATTGGTGATCTCTTATTTTGCGGGTTGAAATGGAAGTAATGACTCCTAGCTCCAGAGGCAACAACTGTTATGACCATAGCCACATCGGCACATGCTATTCCACATGACGTTGAAGTTTCTATTGAGTTTAAGCAAGTTGAATGCCCAAGAGATTAAGATGTATAAAGAGGATCCAACATGTATACACAATTGTATAAATGAGTTCTGTGTTGTTAATTGTCTATTATCATTTAAGGAGGCAAGTTCAAGTGTTTGCCTCCATTGAATGATATAATACATTATAACTGTTATATTGTATCTTTTGATAAGAAAATTTGTACAATTATGTGTTTTGTAGTACATCAAACGACTACTTTTGATACAAAAAAGTAGACCAATTTTCAAAATTTCATGGTATGGTTAATACATATGGTACATACTAGTTTATGTGAATATATAATACCATAAAATAGTATATATAGTACCACAACTTATTAATATAATACCACAAATTAGCTAATATAATACCACAATTATTTTATATAATACCACAAATTAGCTTATATAGTACCACAAATTAGTTTATCTAGTACCACAAATTATGTTATATAATACTACAAACCAGTATATTTAGTATCACATAGTAGTTTATATAGTACCACAAAACAGTATATTTTGTACCATAAATCAATATATGTAGTACCACAGAGTAATATATACAGTACAACAAATTGTTATTTAGTACAAAAAATATGTTATTTAGTACAACATATTAGATTATATAGTATCATAAATCATTATATTTAGTACCAAAAATCAGTATATTTGGTACCACAAATTAGTATAGCCACAAATCATCATATTTAGTACCACATAGTAACTTATATAGTACCTTATGTTATTTAGTACCAAAAATATATTATTTAGTACCACAAATAAGTATAGTCAGTACCATTTATTAGCTTATATAGTACCACAAGCCATTATATTTGGTACCACAAATCAGTATATTTAGTATCAAAGATTGGCTTAGATGAGAACTATCTATTTCACATGTCATATACAAATCTATGACATGTTATATATAAATCTATTTGCAAATATACACAGTTATATATATCATTATCATATATTAAATATATGATAATGTGGTACTAAGTAAGCTAAGTGTGAACTATGTATTTCACATGTTATATAGCATAAAATGACATATTATATAAATCTATTTGCAAATATTATGAAGTTATATATATCATTACCATATATTAAATGTATGATAATTTGGTATTAAGTAAGCTTAAATGTGAACTATCTATTTCGCATATTATGTAAATGTTGTTTAGTGCCATAGATTAGTTTACTCCGTACCACAAATCAATATCATTACTATATACTAAGGCTGAGTTTGGCTGAAGGATAAATGCTTGATTGTTAAATAATCAAGATGTAATCCAACGTTCGGTTCATTTTTATCGGCCCTTGATAATTGGTTGGCCCCAAAACTGTGGAGATTATATCCCCAAAATCAGTTGATAAATTATCATATTAAATAGATGTGATATATTATCACATTTTGTGTAATTCTCATTATTATATATTAAATTACATTATTATCCTTATTCGATCCTCTTTCACGAGAAGAAAAATAATCCTAATTAATCTTTACCTAACAACTGTTACATTACCAACTTTTTTTCTGAAACATCTGTTAATATTTAAATCTTTAAAAATATTAAATAAGATTAAAAGGAGAAAGAGCAACGACTAATGATAAATCATGTAGAAAAATTTAGCAATAAAGAAAAACAGATATATGAAGTCAAAGGAAATAATTGAAAGATAAATATGTATAATAACATCGAAACCTATTTTTGTACATGAAGATAAAAATACTTTATATACACGGCTAGCTGAAGAAGATATTTTGGTTTCAATTTTTAGTTCTTGGTTATATATTTTTTTAATAAAAACAAAATAGCTAAATTAGAGTGAAAATGAGTAATGATAAAATAAAAAATAAAGCCTGGACATAATCCAAGAGAGATACATGAAAATAAAATAAGATCTAATTATTTAATACAATATCTTTAAATTTATATATTTAATATAATTTAGTCAAATTATTTTTAACAAGTCCTTTAATGAATATTTTATTATTTATAAAAAATATTTTAATAATATTTTTTAATAAATTCATGCTTGGGAAATACTGGATCATATTGTATACGTGAAAAGTTCGGTGCAAAACTTAAGAGTTAGAAAGAATTTAATAAAGTTATGGAACTCCAAGAATGTAATAGTTCACATTGAAAATCTTAATTTATTGATGGCTTACCTCATCGATTTGCTGAAAAAGTTAGAAAGAATTTAAGAAAAGATCATATTAATATCCCTTATGATTCATATACATGAAAAATTTATTGAAACATGTGTCCAAGAAGGATTAACTTTATGTAATGAAATTAAATTAAATCAACAAATTAAAAGATAAAATTTGTCTGAACGCGAACAATTAGGACAATTGTATGAATAATTTGGTATGGAATTAAATCATCCGATGAACCTTTTATCAAACCTTATTATAAGAAAAAGAGAAAATATTTTCAAAAAAGCTTAGATAAAAAAGTGACAGAAAAAAATTAAGACAACAAGTCGAAACATCTAAAAAATATATATATAACTTGTTTTAGATAGGGCTGAGCATTCGGTCGGTTCGGTTACCGACCGAACCGAATTTCTGAAAACCGAATCGAACCGATTTTTAAAACTGTAACCGAACCGACCGATTTATTTTTCGAAATCGAACCGACCGAACCGATAAAAAATCGGTTATTTCGGTCGGTAACCGAAATAACCGATATTTTTTAAAATAAATAAAATAAATTTTAAAAATTAGATAATGTGATTTTAAAAATTAAAATAATTAGATTATTTGATTTTAAAAATAAAAAAAGTAAAATTTAAATAAAGAATGATATTAATTGATTTTTTTAAAAATAAAAAACAATTTATTTTTTTAAAAAAATATTAAAAAATTAAAAATTTCGGTTTATTCAGTTAACCGATATTTTTAAAATGAAAACCGAAATCGAACCGAATTAACCGA
The DNA here is from genome assembly GCA_907163345.1 of Haberlea rhodopensis. Lineage (NCBI taxonomy): Eukaryota > Viridiplantae > Streptophyta > Magnoliopsida > Lamiales > Gesneriaceae > Haberlea > Haberlea rhodopensis. Next base: position 65,238 of record CAJQUN010001248.1, on the reverse strand, counting down.
TTTTTTAAAAAATCAAAACCGAATTTCCGAAATAACCGAACCGATTTTCCAAAATATTTCGGTTTTTTCGGTTTGTTCGGTTTAACCGAACTTTTGCTCACCCCTAATTTTAGATGTGGTCATCAAGATCATCATGCTAATAAATGCAAAATGAAAGAAAAAATTAATAATTTGGATATTCCTAGTAATATCAAATATGCTCTTAGCACAATATTACTCAATTCCTCTGATATAGATAGTTCTGATGAATCAACACATGAATCAAGAAATCTTCAGGTTTTAGATAATGAATCTAGTAATTCAGATACACATTGTTGTAAATTTTGTTACACAGGACAACAATGTATCACCGAATTCAGATACACATTGTTGTAAGTCTGTTTACACTTTACACTATGCACTGTTTTGCCACCAAACAAAATAGAAATTGGATTTTGGAAAAGGTAAGAAAATCCAAATGCCGTAAAATTTAAAAATATTATTCAAAGTATTTAGTTAATAAAATCATATTTATTTTAATTAAAATTCCAATTCATTATTAAGAACAATAAGTATATTAATTCTTTGAAACAGTATTACCAATTTGATAGAATAAAAAATTAAGTAATTACTAGTAAAGTACTTTGAATTATACACTCAAAATTATATTCTGATTATATATTCGAATATGTGTATAAATTGCAATCATAAATATTTATTACTTATAACTTTTTATTCATTATGTTTTCGAATAAACATTAATCAAGATACTTCCGGGCTAGCCGGATTTAGTTGTCACCTTTGTCCCATTTGGAATGGACTCGAGAGTAATGTTAAAAATATTTACCCATCCCCAAAGCTTAAAAAGAATTATATCCGAATAAACATTATTCGAAATAAAAGGGAAAGGAATATCGCAAATTGCCATAAAATCTCTAAACCCAACACATTTAGTGATCAGTCTCTATGCCAGCAATGTTATATTTTAACTTCCTGATACAAAAGTTATTTTTAATATTGGTCCTCAAAAGCACACATTTACATATTTACCCTTAAGGAATCATCTTATCTTTTTTCTCAAAACTAATCGTTTAACTTTCTCTCTTCCCCCTCCATTACATAAATTTTATAATTCTTCCTTGTGTTCTTAAGATTTGTTTTAAATAAATATATCATGTAATTTGTTTCTTGATTTTATTGCTATCAGGAAGAACATCAACAAGGGAAGGACAAGGGAAGGACAACAACAAGGGAAGAAAATCAAGTATGCAATGAGACAGAAGCTTCCTGAGGAATTCACGAGCCTCGGTTGTTTTCGATTGGTGTTGTAGCTTTAAAACTCGACAAATTGAATGTATACATGTATTCTTTGAATTTATGAACTGAAATTGGAGAATTGTCAATTACATTCGAATTTAAGTTGAATACCAGAAATTAGCTTATATAGTACCACAATTTAGATTATTTAGTACCACAAATTAGATTATCTAGTACCACAAATTAGCTTATGTAGTATCCCATATTAAATTATATGTAAGTGAGCAATTCCAAACTGAATGTTTGGTCCATGTTGATTTATGCTTATATTTGGCAACTTCATTTGTACTAGATTAATTATTGCATGAAATTAAGGAATTTGTTTATTTCCTCATGTTACATCTTTGGAACATTCTTGCTCTCTTTTCTATTTATTTTTTGGCTTCCCCACCTTGTCTTCTCACTTTATCTTTGTATTTAGTTATCTCATTTTTTTCCTCTGCTCCTGCTGAATTTTCCAATTGAGCAATGTTTATTTGACTAAATATCTTAATGTGTTATTATGATAGGGCTCGATGTCCTTGCAAGTAAAATTCTTGAGACAGAGATATTGATACATTTAGCAAAGTTGTGATCAATTGCTTTTTGTGCTGACGGTGATTGGTGATACTCTTATTTTGCGGGTTGAATGGAAGTAATGATTCCTAGCTCAGAGGCAACAACTGCTACGACCATAGCCACATCGGCACATGCTATTCCACATGACGTTGAAGTTTCTGTTGAGTTTAAGCTAGTTGAATGCCCAAGAGATTAAGATGTATAAAGAGGATCCAACATGTATACACAATTGTATAAATGAGTTATGTGTTGTAAATTCTCTATTGTGATTTAATGAGGCAAGTTCAAGTGTTTGCCTCCATTGAATGATATAATACATTGTAACTGTTATGTTATATCTTTGATAAGAAAATTTGTACAATTATGTGTTTTGTAGTACATCAAATAACTACTTTTGATGCAAAGTAGACCAATTTCAAAATTTCATGGTATGGTTAATACATATGGTACATACTAGTTTATGTGAATATATAATACTATAAATTAGTATATATAGTACCCCAATTTATGTTATCTAGTACCATAACGTATTAATATAATACCACAAATTAGCTAATATAATACCACAATTAGTATATATAGTACCATAAATTAGCTTATATAGTACCACAAACTAGTTTATCTAGTACCACAAATTATGTTATATAATACTACAAAGCAGTATATTTAGTATCACGTAGTAGTGTATATAGTACCACAATACAGTATATTTGGTACCACAAATCATTATATGTAGTACTACAGAGTAACATATATAGTACAACAAATTGTTATTTAGTACAAAAAATATGTTATTTAGTACAACATATTAGATTATATAGTACCATAAATCATTATATTTAGTGCCAAAAATCAGTATATTTGGTACCACAAATCGGTATAGTTGGTATCACAAATCAGTATATTTTGTACCACATAGTAACTTATATAGTACCACAAATTATGTTATTTAGTACCAAAAATATATTATTTAGTACCACAAATAAGTATATTCAGTACCACATATTAGCTTATATAGTACCACAAACAAGTATATTTGGTACCACAAATCAGTATATTTAGTATCAAAGATTGGCTTAGATGGGAACTGTCTATTCACGTGTCATATACAAATCTATGACATATTACATATAAATCTATTTTCAAATATACAAAGTTATATATAGTATATTAAATGTATGATAATGTGGTTCTAAGTAAGCTAAGTACGAACTATGTATTTCACATGTTATATAGCATAAAATTACATTTTATATATAAATCTATTTGCAAATATATGAAGTTATATATATCATTACCATATATTAAATGTATGATAATTTGGTATTAAGTAAGCTTAGATGTGAACTATCTATTTCGCACATTATGTAGATGTTGTTTAGTGCCATAGCTTAGTTTACTCAGTACCACAAATCAATATAATTACTATATGCTAAATGTATGATACAATTGTACTAAATAAGTTAAGATGCATACTATCTATTTCACATGTTATATACAAATCTATGATATGTTATATACAAATCTATGAAGAACAGAATATATTGTTAATAATAGTTATAATGGTAAAAATATTTATGAATGAAATATTGATGGTTATTCTGATAAACAGATTTATAATCTGGCTAATAAAATGCTCATGTATTCTACTATTTATAAAAGTAATGGCAATACAAATAACAATATTGTTAATATGATAATTGCTGGATTTACAAGTCAATTAAAAGGTTGGTGGGATCACTATTTTACACTAGCAAGTAAAACAGAAATCATGAATACAATGAAACAATAAAATAATGTCATTGTAGAAAATGCAGTCTACACTTTAGTAGTTAATATTATTGAACATTTACAGGTCGATATTCTGAACAAAATGAAAATATTCAAACTCTTTTACAAAATCTCATATATTAAACTTTAACTGATTTAAATTGTATAAAGATACCTTTCTTAATAAAGTTATGGAACTCCAAGAATGTAATAAATCACATTGGAAATCTTAATTTATTGATGTCTTACCTCATCTATTTGAGGAAAGAGTTAGAAAGAATTTAAGAAAAGATCATATTAATATCCCTTATGATTCATATACATATGAAAAACTTATTGAAACATGTGTCTAAGATGAATAACTTTATGTAATGAAATGAAATTAAATCAACAAATTAAAAGACAAAATTTGTCTGAACGCAAACACTTAGGACAATTTTGTGAACAATTTGGTATGAAATTACCATCACACGGTAAAAGGTATTCCAAAATTAAATCATCCAAGGAACCTTTTATTAAACCTTATTATAAGGAAAAGAGAAAATATTCTCAAAAAAGCTTAGATAAAAAAAAGTGACGAAAAAAATCAAGACAACAAGTCAAAACATCTAAAAAACAAAATATAACTTGTTTTAGATGTGGTCATCAAGGTCATTATGCTAATAAATACAAAATGAAACAAAAAATTAATAATTTGGACATTATAAGTAATATCAAAGATGCTCTTAGCACAATATTACTCAATTCCTCTGATATAGATAGTTCTGATGAATCAACAATCTTCATCATATTCACATGAATCAAGAAATCTCCAGGTTCTAGATAATGAATCTAGTAATTCAGATACACATTGTTGTAAACCTTGTTACATAGGACAACAATGTATCAAAACTATTTCTGATGAATCAAATGATTCATATTATAAAATTTTATTCCCAGATTTGAATATTAATTTTTTAACCAATACCAATATATTGAATTCTTGAAATTAGTTAAAGATCATGATTTACGTTATAAAGTAATAGATCAAATGGAAGACATTCCTTCCACTTCAACATCAAACAATACTCCTCGAATGTATATTGTAAATTCTAACAACCCTTTTTCTATGTCAGAAGTTTATAAACTGCTAAGACAACGACAATCTAATGGTACTCCAACATCAACAAAGATTTGTTAATAGAGATTGATAATCTCAAACAATAAACTAAATTTCTTCAACATGAAAATAAGTTATTTAATACTCGCATCTCTAAATTAGAAGATAATCAAATATCTAATTCTCCAATTACCTCTCCAAGGTATCCATAAAAAAGATACTTTTCAAATGTCACCCGCACATGATTTTCTTTCCACACTAGAAATTCTAGTTTCACAAAAATGGTATACCCAAATCATTTTATTAATTGATAATCATTTCAATAAAACATTTACAATACTAATTGATATTGGTGTAGATTTAAATGTCATTCAGGAAGGATTAATTCCTACAAGGTATTACACCAAAACAACTCATAGTTTATCTCACGCTGGTAGGGAAAAAATAGATAAACAATATAAACTTCCACAAGTTTCTATCTGTATAAATCATAAATGCATAAAAAACTAGCTTTCTATTAGCTAAAGACATAACGAACCATGTAATACTTGGATTTCTATTTATCACACAGTTGTATCCAATTAAAAATATTGATAATTTAGGCATTCTTGGAACATTTGAAGGAAAACCAATTTTCCTTAAATTTTTAGATGCTCCGTCACCAAATATATTAATATTATACATGATCATATGCAAAATAAAATGAATCAATTACAATTTTTAAAATTTGAAGTTAATACAATCACAATGAATGATCAATTAAGAAATCCTAAATTACAAGAAAAAACTAAATTAATAACACAACAATTTTCATTAGAAATTTGTAGTGATCACCCAAATGCTTTTTGGAATAGGAAAAATCATATTATATCATTACCTTATGAAGATTATTTTAATGAAAAACTAATCCCTACAAAACCTCGGCCATGTCAAATGAGCTCCGAATATTTGGAATTATGTAAATAGGAAATTGAATCCTTATTATAGAAAAAAACAAAATTAAGCCATGTCAATCTCCTTAGTCTTGTACTGTTTTCTATGTTAATAAAAAGAGTGAAACAAGAACCTGGAGTACCTAGATTGGTAATTAATTACAAACCATTGAATAAAGTCTTAAAATGGATAAGACATCCAATTCCAAATAAAAAAGATTTATTAGATATATTATATGATTCTATTATATTTTCTAAGTTTGATCTGAAATCAGGTTATTGGCAAATCCAAGTCAATCAAAGTGATACTTATAAAACTGCTTTTAATGTTCCAGTAGGACATTATGAGTGGAATGTTATGCCTTTGGTTTGAAGAATGCATCATCTGAATTTCAGCAGATTATGAATGATATTTTTACTCCTTATAGTGAGTTTATAATTGTTTATATAGATGACATTTTAGTCTATTCTAAAACAATTGATTTACATTTTAAACATTTGGAAATGTTAAGAAAATTATCATCCAAAATGATTTGGTAATCTCCAAACCCAAAATGTTTTTATTTCAAACTGAAAAGATTTTTAGGATATAATATCACTAAAAGAAATATAATTCTTATTTCCCGTAGTATAGAATTTCTATCTAAATTCCCAGATAAAAGAACTGATAAAACTCAGTTACAAAGATTTTTAGGTGGATTAAATTACATATCTGCCTATTATAAAAATCTAACACAAGATTCAGCTATATTATATGATAGACTTAAGAAGGTTCCTAAACCGTAGACTGATCAACATACCAAGATAGTCCAAACTATTAAGCAGAAGGTAAAATATTTACCATGCTTAATGATAGTAAATCCAAATTGGAATAAAATTGTTGAAACAGATGCGTCTGATATTGGCTATGGATGTATATTAAAACAAATAGACCCCAAATCAAAAAATAAAATTTTAATTCGATTTTATGGAATGATAGTTAAAAGAATTATGCTACAATAGCAAAAAATACTTGCAATTGTTAAAAGTATTTTAAAATTTCACGATGATTTATATAATCAAAAATTTATAATTAAGACAGATTGTAAATCAGCTAAATTTATGTTTACAAAAGATTTATCCAAACAGATGATTGCTCGTTGGCAAGCTCATTTAGCACCGTTTGATTTTGATATCATATATAAAAAGGGTGGAGAAAATTCTCTTTAGATTTTTTGACTCGTGGATATCTTAATTCTTGACATATTTTCAGGAATGAGTCAATCTTATAGAGAAGAGGTGGCCGATGACCTATTCCAGAACATATTCTGGCACAACATGGTAAAAGTAAGCTTATAGCTACAAATTTATCACAGGAACAAGATCCATTATATAAGGAATTTCTTGCCTTCAAACAACAAAAAGATGGTAACATAGCAGAAACAACATCATCATCATATGTTAATGTTGTTAATAACCATGAAAAAGAATCAAATTCAAAATATATTTAAATAATTCCCAGGATATTATATTTTTCCTTGAAGATACTGATTTAAAATGTGATAACGAACTGAAAATTTATGAGCAGATATATTGATACTGCGTCATTTACTTATGTGACATATAAGTTTCGGACCTATTATAAGAACTTACTCGTAAAATAAAACTCATGTGAAATAACACATTATCCTCTCAATCAAATGGATAATTTTACATTTAGTAAAAATTTTATTAAACGAGTTATTACTCCCTCAGAATGGGGCATATCACCCCTCAAAGAGAAGAATTCTCTTTTCCTAATAATCAAATTATTAAATAGAATTATTGGGATTATATTAATGCATTTCAGAAAGTTTTCTTATATGAAAACAATAGAAAAGACATTCTTGGTTTATTAAAGTGTGCACTGAAGTTTATAAACATAAAATTCCAAATTGGTTTATAAATTGGTGGGGTAAATATGGCACTACACAAAATATTCTTCCAGATATTTTTAAAGCTTATTTAATGAATGGATTGAAATTTCTCCAAAATTAATTCAATTACAAAAACAAAGTTGTGGCATTAAAGGAATATCATCTTTCTATTTCTTTATTGAATTTTCAATTCCATGGATCTATAAATGGTCGGCTATAGTGTCACCGATATTCAAATTCTTTGTCTCAAAAGAAATTTTTATTCCAAATTCTGGGACAAATTAATGAAAGAAGACCCAGAAACTAAACAAATGTTTGGTCTCGAAACTTTGGAATTAATTGCTGACACACTGAAAAATATCAAACAGAATCTTGTTTGAAAATTCTTTTGATCAAACTTCACCATTTGAACAAATTGCTCAAAAATTTCGAATGAAGTCTGAACCAATGACAAAGGACAAAATGATTGAGGCATATCTTGAGAAATGAAGAAAGATCTGTTAAACAGATTTGATGATGACAACATGTCCGAAAAATCAATTTATGAGGATCTTCAGGATTCACAAGATGCCAATATACCATTTGATGTTATATTTGCTACATTCAAAGCAACTATGATGGATACTGGTTCCACACAAAAAAAACAAGGCACTATGAGAAAAAACAGATGTTGATTCCGCATTTCACGGACAAATGGCTGACAACTTTTTTGATAGACATGACTAATGGAGTCTACTACTTTAATAAAGTATTATACGATGTCACCGTCCACTATGTTCATTATTATTCTAGTGTTTACTTTGTAAATTATTACAACTACTGTTTGTACTTTTTAAATTATTGTTTTGTACTATTTTTATTTAAGTCTTAAAGTCCGTAGTTGGAGTCCGAAGTCCTTTGTTTTCATTTCTAGGGAGACTGAAAAAATTCTACTTCTTTGTAACATATTATCAAGTTCAATAAACAGTTTGCACTTGGTGTATCCACTATTCTGCTTTCATTTTTGTAAGTATTATTTATCAAAACCTTTTGTTTATTATTTATTTAATTATGATAGGCTAAATATTTACTTGTGTTAGCTTAAATCTCATATATTTGCTTATGTCTTAAACTGGGCATTCTTAATCTTATGAATAAATCATTCTAGGTTAGAACAATAAAACTGGTATTTGAGAACTATTGTACTGTTGCCCGCTTATGACGTGGATTGTCGATTATGGTGTTTCGTATTGGTATAATTCAAAGATAGACGGTTTTATATTCTGTAAAGCCCTTATTTTTTTATGATGAATTTGTAAGAGGTTCCCCGAATGGTATCATAGCCTGTTGGGTAATAAGATGATGAGAGTTAACACAAGTAACCTTATTCAGATGAATTTCAACAAACAGTCTGGTACAAGAATATGATGAACCACATAATTTAGAATCATTAATAGATGGACTATTCCTAAAATTGAACCTAAACTTATATATAAGTTATGAGCTTTTGAATGATTAGAATTAAACAAATTGTTAAGACTACTGAAGAAGCAATATCATTAAATAATGATGAAATGCTACTAAAATTACTTAGTGAAAATGATATTCTACCTTATATTAAAACTCATAAATTTCTTCAAATCAGTTTAGTACAAATTGCTTTTAAACATTTAACTTTAGAAGGATTACCAGAAAGCTTTATAGCAGCTTTAAGAGATGTTAGAAATTTAAACTGGAGACAATCTTTGATTGGAATTATACAATCTAGTTTAGCCCATGGCCCTGTTTATTTTGATGTTTATCCGAATTTACAATTATCATTATCTGATATTGTAAGACCCCAACGACCTAACGCATCAATAATGCAATTATGACGTCATATGAGTATAGATATTTTTCATTCTTTAAAAGAATCATTACATGCTTCACATATTCTCCATGACATAAATAATACTCAGCAATAAGACTCAAGGTTCACCCATTATCATCACCATTGCACCACTTTTACATTGTGGGTTTTTATAAAAATTTGGGCAGAGTCTCCCCATAAATTGAGCCATCCCAAAATAAAACACATCACCAAAAATAATTCCCAGCCATGAAAAAACACCATACTAAAAGAAATCAAAACCATAAGTAAGTTCCCAGCCAGGGAAGTCACCATACTAAGAAGATATAAAAAGTGGACTTCAACACCAATATACAGTCCATATACACGACTCCAAGTGCTCACATACGAGCAACAAATAATGAATACCCATCTAGTTGCATAAATAATGTATACCATTTACCCAATCTCATTCTACGCTTCAGGAAGCAATATTATCCAACCAAGCTCGAGCTTGCTACACAAAATAACTTTGTAGCTGTAGTACCTGTTTCAACAGAAATAGCCCCCACGCAGGGTGAGCATACCAACATCATAATACCCATATCATAACAATGCATAAAGATCATGATACGATCATAATATCACAATTTACGATTATTGAAAATCTATAAAAATGTACTCCATGTACAATTCTAAATCTGTATAGCTTCCACGCACTGTTCCTGTTTCAAACTCACACACTTTCATAACATCAAGTTCAGTATCGTTATTTAAACATGATACTCATCACACGATAAATTCAGTACAACCAAATTCTATTATTTATGCTAAATCATAAACAATTTCATATCGCACATGATCCTACCTATCAATCTATCTCATTCTCGACATTCTCTCATATTGATCATGCCCCAGGCATCAATACTCAGCTCGTATACTCGGATCACGTATAACTACGTATCCCTCATACCACACACATATATACATATTCATATTTTCGGATCACGTACAATTATGTAACCACCATACCACATATGTCATACTCAACACACATACACATTTCTTACGTTCCATCATGCCATTTAATAATTCATGAATATATGAATATGTAATTACTTCATAATATGTATACCTGCTCGTACATCACTACGTACCTTATAATCTGTGTTTACCGTCAAGTCACATTCCTTGTTGTCCGAGCTCAAGAAGGCTCTACACGAACTCAAAGTTTAAGGGTCAATTCATAATCAATAATTGATGCATATAATTCCTCATTAAATCAACCAATCATGCCCATAATATCACATATTTCAACTTTCCAATGCAAAGACTCAATTAAACAACTAGCATGCTTCAAACATCCAAACCAACACCGAAGTGATTCAAAACGTGCAATGGAAAGAAGAGTCTATATCAAATTCTCTTAATCACAACATAAGATCCTTTATTGGTTTAAATTCAACTTTAACCAATTTAAAGATACATTGAATTCCATAATTCTTGATTTAGAACTCACTACTAAGATTATTAGCTCAATAAAGTGACATAAGTCAATAATACATGCTATGCTATCCATTCAAGCATAAACATCACCATAAACTCTATTCCAGGTTATAACACATATTAAACATGTATCTAATCCATTTATTCACACACTACACATGTTTCTAAAGGTAATACATTTCACGACATAGCCCAACACCCACCAACACTATTACAATGGTTACAAGTCATAGAAGTTAATTCTTTTCAACCCTCACTAACAAAGCTTAGACCTTCACTAGAATCACATTTAAGCATATTAACAAACACCTTCCATGCATGGTTTTTTTTTTAAAATCTTCATATTTTAACCAACAATGATACTAGTCAATGCACAAATCAACAATTCAAAATAAGAATCAATAGCTCAATAAAATGCTACCCAACACGTAATTTATCCCATCATTTATTTCACAAATCTTACTAACCAAATGCTTCAAGATATAGTGCACACACACAACAATACATGTCAATTCAATTCCCAATATGAATAATCACCTTCTAACCATGCCAAAACAAGTTGGAGCTCATTTATACATACATCAAGATCATATACAATCCAATAACAGTTAATACACCCATATGCATGAATAAAATTCCACTCCACACACACCAACACACACTATTCATGCACACACTCACACACTCTGCACACACAGTACACACAACAACAACTCAAAACACTACAAAATCAACCACTAAACAACCCCAACAATCATCCAAAAGAATGGCTAAAAATAACTCAAAGATTGCCCTAAATTTTTGAAAATAAAAGGGCAAGGAAATTGCCCAAATCACCACCCCAACCAAGAAGAAACCATGCTAAATGTTAGGAACACATTTAATCAACCATACGTTCAACAAAAGCTGGAATGGAAGGAGAAAATCGACCTTGGTGGGGAAGGAGATGGAAGGCGACGAGTTGGGGTTTTGGGGAGAGTTGGGGTTCGAATTTTAGTGTGTGTGAGTGTGTGTGTGGGGGTTGCTAGTTACAGGTGAGGAGTTGTTAGCTAATAAATCTCCTTTTAATTTAAACACATGCCACTAACATTAAATCCTCCCAAAAAAATATAATTCTTCGCTTCAAAATTAAATATTTCAATTTAATCTAACCTTTCATTAATTTCCCTTTAAAATTTTAAAACAGTCTAAAATGAGTTCCCCAAGCATTGGAATTATGCTAATGTTCCATTTACACCCGAAAAATCCGGCCCGACTCAATATACGAGGCCCAAGATTAAATCACGTAAATTATCACATAATTTACCATTTAAATAAATAAATATAAACAGAATAAACTGGGCATCACAGATATTAATATATTAGATACATTAACATTAAATGTTAAAACTCATGGTTATAACTATGCTCCAGGAACAGAAGTATTTTTTATATGTTATTGTATTTATTACAAACCTTTACATACATTAAATCCTCAATGTAGGAGAATGGATAAACCAATTAATGAAACATTTTTAATTGAAACTAATTTTACTCTATCCAATATTACAACTCGAACATCTATTAAATGGGATTAAATAGTTTTCCTGTGATAACTGGACAATTGAACATGCAATTCCTGTTCAAACCAAAATCCAAAATAATCCGATTGATGTAATACAAACAAACGATGGTTCAATCAAATTACAATTTGAACCAAATAATAAAAAAATATTGGAATCTGTACTTAGATCTTTACGATCTAAGTCATCTTTAGGACCCAAGTCATATTCTTCATTTTCACATATTTCACCAGTAGATGTGTAGGATCGAGCGGTTACCGCTTTACAAATAACTATAGTTAAGGGTAATATAGCAACATCAATCTTTTCAACCATACACTGGCACAAGCGCCACGTGTTCAACCGATCACAAAGCAGGGGCAATTGTTGAATCCCAACAATCTCTCCCCCAATAATTGCACTCTCTGCAACTCATGGGAATCGAACACGTGACCTTGACTATGATACCAATTGTAGGATTGAGCGCTTACCGCTTTACCAATAACTATAGTTATTAGTAAAGCGGTAAGCGCTCGATCCTACAATTGGTATCAGAGCCAGGTGGATAGAAGCCATGCAGGAATAACGTAATCAGTTTGAAAGAAACAAAGTATGACACTTAGTACCACGTCCACGACATCACAGTATCAAAGGTACCAAGTGGGTATTTAGAAATAAACTGGACAAGAATGGTACTGTAATCAGGAATAAAACAATATTAGTTGCACAGGATACAGACAGGAAGAAAGCATTGATTTCGATGAAACTTTTGCCCATGTAACACGATTAGAAGTTATTCGCATATTTCTTGCATTTGCTGCTTTTAAAGACTTTAAAGTCTACCAGATGGACGTTAAGAGTGCTTTTATTAATGGAAAACTCTAGGAAGAAGTATGTTGAACAGCCTCATGGGTTTGAAAGCCATCAACAACCTTCATCTGTTTATAAACTGAACAAAGCTTCATATGGTTTGAAACAAGCTCCCCGAGCATGGTATGATACTCTATCAAGGTACTTGACTGAGCATAAATTTACCATTGGCACGGTGGACAAGACACTTTTTAAATTCACAAAGGGTGACCATATCCTACTGGTTCAGATTTATGTTGATGATATTATTTTAGTACTAACTCAAAACTTTGTGAAAGATTTTCCAAAATCATGCAGGATCAGTTTGAGATGAGCATGATGTGAGAGTTATCGTTTTTCTTAGGATTGCAAGTCAAACACTCTAATGAAGGAATCCTGATCAACCAGTCTAAGTACACCAAAGAGCTGCTAAAGAAATTTGGAATGAGCTCTAGTTCAGCAGCAGCCACTCCTATGAGTTCATCTGCTAAACTAGATTTGGATGAACTAGGCATACCAGTCGAAGTAACATTGTATCACGGTATCATCTGATCTTTACTATATTTGACAGCCAACATACCAGACATCATGTTTGTTGTATGTATTGCGCTCACTTTCAATCCAATCCTAAGCAATCTCACTTCACTGCTACTAAAAGGATTCTCAGGTATCTAAAAGGGACTGAGAATGTTGGTCTCTGATATCCCAAGGATTCAACATTTAATTTAGTTGGATATTCAGATGTTGATTATGCAGGATGCAAAATTGATAGCAAAAGTACCAGTGGATATTGTCAATTCCTAGGGGATATATTGATCTCATGGGGTTGCCAAAAGCAAACATCAATCGCAACATCTATTGTAGAGGCAGAATACCTTGTTGCTGGAAGCTGATGTGCTCAACTGCTATGAATTCAACAGCAACTAAGAGACTATGAAATTTGAGTCCACTGAGGCACCAATCATTTGTGATAATACATCTGCCATAGCTATCACGTATAATACAGTTCTTCATTCCCGGACCAAGCATGTTGACGTTCGTCATCACTTCATCTGAGATCATGTAATGAAGAAGGAGATTCGACTGGAATACGTATTCACTGAACAACAAGCAGCATATATCTTTACAAAAACCCTACCGGACACTAAGTTTTCATTTTTTCGCAATATACTTGGTTTAATTGATACAACTAAGTAATCTTACTAGTTTAATTTCTTCTTTATGGAATTACATTTTAGATATTGCATGAATTTAGGGGGAACATTAATTAAGGGGGGAACATTTGTGTTTTTCGAAGGTCTATTAATGGTCAGCAGGTAAAACAATTGTCTACTGCAGTAGATGCTACTTCACCAGTAGACTCTACATACCAGTGGACATTATCATATAAGCTCTGCTGATAATAACCTTCGTTAATTAGAAACCAATTGGAACATCATATTTCAAATTTAATTTTGTAGTAATAGTGAATTATTTCGGTCCCGCTTAAATCGTGGCCAATCCAGTTTTATTCAAAATTTTCATTGGTTAGATGAACGCCACGTGTCCATGTGTCCGCTCATCTACAGTATGACCTTACACCTCCCCCCTCTCCTTAACCGACATTAACTTTTTCAATTTTCACTTTTACCATTTCCAAATTAGTATGCTAACTGTTTGTTCGAAGAAATTTTTTTTTCCAGACTTCAGAGTTACTCACTTACTCCGCACTTCCACAAATCAAAATGTCGAAGACCAGCCAACAAAGCTTTGTTACAAACGCTGTCCATGTGGATTTTAACTCAGTCTACACCAGCACCGATGAGGAGATTACGGGTATTTTCCAATGTTTGGAAAACTCCGGCCTGCTGGTTATTCTGAATCTTGCACCCATACTTTACAGAGAAACTCTCTAGGAGTTTTATTGTAAGGGCCCCCGTGCCCTTAACCCACAATTAGTGCATTAAGCCATGCATTTGGTGCATACAATCACGTGTAAAGGGAAACTATATGTAAACGTGGTACACCATACCACCTATAAAATTTCTTGCTTCATTTATTCCATTCCATGCAATATCCGATTCCCTATATTAAGACCATTTAATACAACATGCACCCATGTAATACACTAATCACAATCTCAATTCATCTAGCAATTCCCTAGTTAATTGCTCACACATATGAATGAAAGGAGAAAGGTCCATGCCTTTTTATACAACCCATATACACATAATTATTGCTCACACACGAGCATCGAATAAACCTATGTGTACGTAATGTATAAAAAGGGCATACACAATATCCAGCTCCACATGAGCTTCGGTGCCTCGATCCTGGAATCACCTCCAATCCATTGCTCGATCACAGCTCCAGAGCTATCGTTGTACATATTTCACCTGCCCCAACAGAGACAGCCCCCACACGGGGTGAGCATACCAATACCACCAAACCAATAATCACAATTATACAATTTGTAAATTACAACAATGTAATTGCCAAGAATTTAAATGATACTCCCTGGATGGCATCATCCTCATCCGGGATCCCACTGTATTGTCCATGTTCTCAAAACAACCAAAATCATTAAATTCCAAATATCCAGTTAATCATTACACCGATTAACTATATCCCTAATCCAATTCAATAACGATAGAGGAATAGAATACAGATATCCTAGATATCTAGCCAAATGTCACATTTCTTCGCCCACTCAAAAGTAGCGGCATCACTTACCGATGTTCGCTCCATAGCGACCACATCCCGACAATTGCCCGCTCCAAAGTGGCACCAAATAATACATAAGACCGACCAACATCACACCCAGTCCCATTTTCATTAACCAATTATTGCAAGACACCATATATTATGCATCGACTACTAACCCTTACCAATAGGGGTGAGCAAAAGTTCGGTTAAACCAAACAAACCGAAAAAACCGAAATATTTTGGAAAATTGGTTCGGTTATTTCAGAAATTCGGTTTTTATTTTTTAAAAAATCGGTTAATTCGGTTCGGTTTCGGTTTCAATTTAAAAATATCGGTTAACCGAATAAACCGAAATGTTTAAATTTTTAATATTTTTTAAAAAAATAAATTGTTTTTATTTTTTAAAAATCAATTAATATCATTCTTTATTTAAATTTTACTTTTTTAATTTTTAAAATCAAATAATCTAATTATTTTAATTTTTAAAATCACATTATCTAATTTTTAAAATTTATTTATTTTTTAAAAAAAATATCAGTTAATACGGGTACCGACCGAAATAACTGATTTTTTACCGGTTCGGTCGGTTCGGTTTCGAAAAATAAATCGGTCGGTTCGGTTACAGTTTTAAAAATCGGTTCGGTTCGGTTTTCAGAAATTCGGTTCGGTCGGTAACCGAACTGACCGAATGCTCACCCCTGCTTACCAAACATCTATCTCATACACAATAATTGCGATAATATAATTAAGGTCATGCTCGTACGTTACACGTACCTTAAGTTTCCGTAGTCCAAGCCAAACCTTGCTTGAGTTCCATGCCTCGAGAAATATGTGCTAAAACACATAAACAATTCACAATCAAGCATAAGCATGCAATCACGTGCCCACGCACGTTTGCAACCTCAAAACCCATCGTCAATCCATGACAATTACCAAAACAAAAGCCCCCGGGTAGGCATGCATAATACCCAAAAATATCCATTTTACAAGTTTTAAAACTCAACCGAAAATCCTGTTTTATTTAACTTGGCTCCAACCAATCCATTTAAAAGTCTAGCATTTCCATTGGAATGTAAACATTGCCCCGGGAGTCGACCATTTAAGTCGCAAATCCAAAATCCCACGAAAAAGCCAAGAAAACTAAAATCACCTGCTGGCGATCGATCGCTATACCGGGCGATCGATTGCTAGCCCCTTGGCGATCGATCGCTCGATATAGCGATCGATCGCCAGACCTTACTAGCGCGAGGCGATCGATCGTTCAAAAGTGGCGATCGATCGCTACCTTGCTGAAAAGCCTACTGCCAGCGGGCGATCGCTCGCTCGCCATAGGCGATCGATCGCCACGACCTACAACACAAAAAATCACCATTTCAAAAGCTTAAAACCTCCACAAATCACACCCCAACTCCTTCCAACCCAAACCAACAATAATATAACACCATAGAACCTCCAACAAGGGTTAAAAACCCCATTTTAAAACAAAACCATAAGTTTCCAGATTTTTACAAAATCTCCCAAAACCAACTCAAATTCAAAACTCAACCAAACCCATCAAAAATACAATCAAATCAAAGCTAAAAGAGAGTAGAATGAGATTACCAGCTTTTCTTCAAGAAATTCGGCCCCTAAATCGTGTTCCCAACGATTTTGTTGGAGGGGAAGGGTTTTGGGGTAAAGTGGGGAGAGAGAAAGGGAAGAGAGCGATGAGAGAGAGATGATTCCGGGAAAAATGACGAAATCCCGAGTCCATCTGGTATATATAGCAAAAATGCTCCAAAATAACAATACCCTCACAAATACATTATGATTCATTAAAAATCATCTGTTTTCAAAAACTCTCTCTCCAACATCAAATCCTCATACCAACCCCAACATAAAGCACCCGGACTCCAAGTCCCACCAAAAACCCAACTCATAGGTTTTCCACCAAAATGAGAATACAATCTCAACCTTTGGATCCAACGATCCCAAATGCCCGATTTAACAACCTCGGGAGACCCAAAACCGCAATTAATTCCTAATTGCCACAATTAAAAATCCATACAGGATTATCACCACACCGGGATTAACACCATTAATCCCCGGGCATCACATTTATGCTACAACGAGGGTGGTTAACAACATTGTGGTGTCCTCCATCTCCGGCCAAACTGTCACAATCACACAGGAGGATTTTACCACTCAACTGAGCCTTCCCACTATTGGGCTCAAGGATTTTTCTGCCATATCCATCACTATGCGAGAAGAGTTGCGTACAGTGTTATCAGAAACTGCCCTACAACTGCGAAGCCCTCCATTCAAGAAGATTCTGATGAAGAACCATTTCCGACTGCTCGCAGACATCATTACCAAGGGACTGCTATGCAAAGCCGTGTCATCGATGTCATCACCCCTGAAAATTTTGAGGTGACGTGTGCAGTTGTGAAGGGCGTTGATGTCAACTTGTCACTAGTACTCTTTCCAGTACTGATTGGCTTAGTTGAATCTGCAAAGGGCCATTTTGGATTCGCCCTCTCAGTCGAATCCTAGAGTGTAAGAATGTAACAGTAGGGGCTATTTTCACTCTCCACCCAGGAAGGCTCATAAATGCAAAATACTTTCACATTAACAGGAAGCCAACCAGTGTAGAAGGTGGTCCGTCCAAAGCTGTTCCCACCAAGAGGAGAAAGCCTCAAGTGGTCAGTGATTCTAAGTATACAATCTCAAAATCTGCTGAGTCATCACCTCCTCCCCCAGCGAAGAAGCCACAAACCAGAAAAGGGAACCCCGCTGTCTCCAAGAAGCAAATCCCTGTTGCTGCCACTAAAGTGTCAGCAGAGGTCACAATTGCTAATGCGGATATCAGCTCAGAGCTTATTCCAACTGTGGAAACAGTTGAGGTTGATGCATCGTTGGACATCATCCCTACTGTGCGATCATCCACTGCTATCACTTCCACCAACTCTTCTCTGAGTTCTCACCGAAGGGCAGACTCTGATACCAATTGTAGGATCGAACGCTTACCTCTTTACCAATGACTATAGTTAAGGGTAATGTCGTAACATCAATCCTTTCAACCATACACTGGCACAAGCGACACTTGTTCGACCGATCACTACAATCAAAAATTCAAATTATAATTTATATCATGATCGAATAAATAGATTATATATTAATCAAGACAATATAGTCAAATGATTAAAAGAATCAGAAATGACTGAATCAAAAATGAATTTTTCTTTATGAATAATACACCCAAAATAGATTTTAGTCCTGGATAGGAATGGCAACGGGGCGAGTATGGGACGAGTTTTGGCCAATCTCAGGACCCGTCCCGCTACACATAAAACCCGATCTGCCCCGCCCCTCTTAGACCCACGAACCCGGTGGGTTTACCCGCCCCGCCCCACCCACCTGGTTCCAGTTTTTTTTTTCTTTAAAAAAATATTTAGCTAGAAATCAATTTTGAAACACAATAGTTGAGTTTTGTGATTAAATTTCATATTTTCTCTAGTAAATATTTATAATAAGCATTGTAAAACTATCTTTAAGTTACTAAATATTTATTAATTTGCTCTTTTTTTCCTTCAAAATGTACAACTTCTTTAACATGAACGCATGAATTTTGATATAAAACAATTTATTGTTCAATCAAAGAAGCAAAATGTATAATCAGTATCAAATTTTTTTTAAAAAAAATTAAAAATGTATAGCGGAGCGGGTCCGGACGGGTTCAGCCAATCCTAGGACCCGCCCAGCTTCCAAACCCGGTTGAAGCCGGTCCAGACCCGCCCCGATGGGGCCGGTTCAATGCGGGTTCGGGTCTGGACCCATCCCATTGCCATCCCTAGTCCTGGATCTAGTGCCAGACAAAAAATAAAAATAAATTTAATCAACATAAATGGAAACAATCCAGAAAATGGCTTTTTGACAACATTTCTGAAGAAAACCAGAACCTATTACAAAATGAATTTTATAAATTCTGTTCTGATCAAAATTCTTATGTACCTTTTATACCGTTGTTTATATCAACCCATGTTGAACCTTATCTTCAAGTATTAGAAAGAACATATAAACTTTCTAATGGAATTATTTTAAAAAAATTATACACTCCTCAACAACCTTTTGAAATTGAAAAGGAATGAACAATTCTCAATTTTTCACCTTTTTCAAAATTATTTGAAAATGAGACTCTACAAATTACATGTCAACATATTAATAAATTATTAAAACAACAAAATTATACAAATATTTTCCTTGTTGTATTAGGAGAACAAATAGCTTTCTTACACAATAGAATTGAAATTATTAATAAAAATATTACACAAATTCAACCTTTAGTATCTATGACACCTTCATCGGACATAATTCTTAGTACTTCTAGTATACAGCCTCCCCCATAGATCAAAGATTTTAAATTAAAATCAATGGTTGAATTAGAAAAATTTTTAAATGATAGATTTTAAGATTTGAAATTATCATTTCAATTATGAAGATGATTTACAAGAAAAATTATCAAATAATAATCAAGATTATAAACAGGTTATTAATGACCAAATAAATAAACTAAAAAATAAATGGGCTGATAGACCCACTCAAAGATTATTCTATTATAGAAGATTTGTATATAATTTGTGTATAACACAAATTAGCTTATGTAGTACCATAAATCAGTGTATTTGGTATCATAAATCAGTATATTTAGTACTATTACAGAGTAACATATACAGTACCACAAATTGATATTTAGTACAAAAAATATGTTATTTATTACCACATATTAGCTTATATATACAAAAAATCAGTATATTTAGTATCACAAATCAGTATATTTGGTACCACAAAGTAGCTTATATAGTATCATATTGTTATTTTGTACGACAAGATATGTTATTTAGTGCCACAAATCAATATATTTAGTACCACATATTTGCTTATATAGTACCACAGATCAGTATATTTTGGTGTCATAAATCAGTATATTTAGTACCAACGCTCAAAAGAGGAAAAAGATGCATCGCATGACAGAGTGTGCAGCGCTGTGGCGCTCCTGCGATGTTAACTCTGAAAATTTGGTTAAAAATAGGATTTTGTACCACAAATCAGTATATTTAGTACCACATATTAGCTTATATAGTACCACAAATCAGTATATTTGGTACCACAAATCAGTATATTAGTACCACAGAGTATCTTATATAGTACAACATTATGTTATTTAGTACCAAAAATATGTTATTTAGTACCACAAATCAGTATATTTAGTACCACATATTAGCTTATATAGCACAACAAATCAGTATATTTGGTACCACAAATTGGTATATTTGGTTCCAAAAATTAGCTTAGATGTGAGCTATATATTTCGCATGTTATATACAAATCTACTCGGTGGTACAAAATATACTGATTTGTTATACCAAATTATATAATTTGTGATATTATATAAGCTAATATGTGGTACTAAATATACTGATTTATGGTACTAAATAACATATTTTTGGTACTGATAATATAATTTATGGTAATATATAAGCTACTATGATACTAAATATACGGATTTGTGGTACCAAAATTATATAATATGTGGTACTATATAAGCTAATATGTGGTATTAAATATACTGATACGTGGTACTAAAATTATATAATTTATGGCACTATATAAGCTACTCTGTGGTACTAAATATACTGATTTATGATACCAAATTATATAATTTTTGGTACTTTATAAGCTAATTTGTGGTATTATCTATATATTGATTTGTGATACTAAATAACATATTTAATGCATTTGGTAATTTGCTAGTTTTGTTTCTTCCTGGACTTGGAGGCATATTTTTCGGGGGTTGCTATGGACTGACTGTGGATTATCGGTAACGAAAGAAAGAGAGTGGACGTAGAAAATTTCTATCCCACACAGCAAGAGCTCTCTAGAAAATTAAAGAAAAAAGATTGTGAATTTGGTTCAGATTTGTAGGTGGAAAAGGTACAGAAAAATTCAGAGGTGGAGTCATTTTTTATACACGTTCATGGATGATCATGGAGGAGAGATAAAAAGTTAATACATAAGATAAATTAAGAGAAGAAGAAGAAAGTTTGAGTTAAAGTAAGGTATATTTTGACAGATAATGTAATTAGAGAGTTCAAAATAAAAGAATTTAAGGGAGTACAAAATTGAAAAATTAATTGTCGTGACTGAATTTTAAATTGATAAATGCATTGTAGATTTTTTATCTAAGTCTCCCAAAAGGAATATCGAATAATTTTATTTTTATCAGGTACATTGCATGCGAAGTCTTCTCCATTTGGGCCAAATGTCGGAATACCGTATGGAAACATTGTTGGATCACTAATCAAATAGAGTGGATTATAGCCGAGAGCTTCTGGCCCATCTGACATTATTATTGACTTATTGTAAATGTGGAGACTTGGGTTTGAATCCGCCGTCTCTCCCTCTCGTATGCTAAAAAAATATAGTGGATTATATATATCGTAAACTGTAAAAAAAGGTTAAATACTACATAAAATAATTAATACAAATTTTAAATTTTTGAACTTTAATATATTTGATAGGGTATGAATATTTATTATGTATAAACTTGTGGATATTTATATTTATACGATGAATTTCAAATACAATATATACACAGGGTCATTATTTCCATATCGCTTCTAACAAAAATTATTATATATTGACATCCTGGGAAAAATTAAAGAATTCCCTAGACCTTCAGGGCGTAGCCAGCCGGGTGTGGCTGCACCAAATTTTTTTATAGATTTTTTTTGAAAGGGATGCAAAATTTTTATTTTTAATCAAAAATGGTCTAAAAACGTAATATTTAATTATGATACCACTTTAATTAAAAAAACATTTATGTGGACTATTTTTGATAAAAAGAATTTCTATGGGATTATATTTGATTAATCATAAAAGTTTGGGACTAGCATTGACAAATTTAATACTATAAGACCATTTTTTTTTAAAATTACCCTAATTATTATTGAGTCTTGTTGAGTAAATCACATCAATTAGTATTAATACATGATGCTTTATATAATTTATTAACTACAGCCTCATTGAAGGCAGGTTTCTTTACCAGCACACTCTTTGGTCGATTGGTGTGATGGCATATGCTGATGTGGTTTCTCGTCTTTATGTTCGATCTTGTTGTAGTACATTACATGGTTGTTGTTTTCGTCATAGCCGACGATCGGCCACTGAGGCTGACTACGGTTTCTTTTGAATATCTAATCTATAATCTTCATGTGCAAAGAAAAAAAAAAACTGCAGCCTCATTATGTATGTTCTCTTGATAAATGTTCATAAAATTATTTTCATGTAAAACATAATCGTTAAGTCGTCAGAGGAATTCTAGTAGATACCTTTTGTTTTTTTTTTTTTTTCATAGTAATTTCTTTCGATACGGTATTCTCCCTTACATGATGTCCTAAGTTATACATCTTCTTCTAATTAACTTGAATTTATATTCTTCAAAAAAAAAAAACTTGAATTTATTAACTAAAAATCAATGTGGCTAAGATATAATTTCGAAGTAGTTCCTTAATGTTTACACGGGGTAAATTATAAAAATAATCTCACAAAATAATGCATTTTAATAGTCGTACCAACTTTTTAGGACTAAACAAATATAATTTCATAGAAATTATTTTTTTAACAAAAGTGATCTCACATAAGTTATTTTAACAAATATAGTCCTACAAAGTTATTTTTAACAAAAATAGTCCCAAGACCACTATTCCATTACAAACAAACAGAACGGGCATATACCGTGCACATGTCTGTTCAATAACAAAGCTCCCCATACCGGCACATGTCCCGTGTGCACGGTATCTATCCGTTCCGTTTGTTTTTTTAACGGAGAGTGGTCTAGAGATTATTTTTGTTCAAAAATAACTTTTGGAGTGATATTTGTTTAGATCTAAAAGTTTAAGACAACTATTATAAAATATAATATTTAATGAGATAATTCTTGTAATTTACCCATATTTCTTGTCACCATTCTAATTAAGATGTTCTGATATATATAATTGAATTTACAATAAATTATTTAATTGTTTGATAATAAAAATATATTATCTTAAAACATGTAATTTGTAGAGCTGTCAATTTGGACCAACTCACTCATACTCGTAACCCAAACGAGCCAGCCGATTTAGGCCCACCCACAAATGGGTTGGAAAAATCTCAACCCGAGATGGGTTGCGGGTTAAACGGGCCAACCCACCAAAAAATAAAAAAAGTAAAAAAGTAAAAAAAAAAATAATTTTATTAGGTTTTAATGAATTTAAATTATAATTCTTATATTATCTATAAATTTGACCAAATAGTTTAACAACCAATATTATTGATATAAATTAAGCATACGTCTAAAGAATGTGGGAGATTTATAATTAAAGAATGGCCTAAAAAACTAGGTCAAACTTATAAGCTTAGCCCTCTGCCCAACCCGACCCAACCCATCTCAACTCAAACCCAAATGGGTTAACCTATTTTGACCCACTTTTAAATGGATTGAGAAAATGTTAACCCAACACACCCATTTTATATGGTGGATTGGGCCAACCGACCGATCAAACCCAAATTGACAACTCCAATAATTTGTTATGAACATGCAAGTCACGGACATTTTAAATTATAAAATATATATTTAAAAGAAAATTATTTGAAATATGCAAGTGTCACGCGTGATTGATCCGATTTTAAATTATAACATAATTATGTCTTTAAATCACAACATATCATTCTGTCCAAAAAAAAAAAAAATAACAACATTGAAATCATGTATAACATAATGTTTATGAAAAATACTTATATAGACCTGATTAAGGCAAATTTATGGATAAATTTAATATGATTTGTTTAAAATGGTTGATATATTATGTATTTTTTATTTTATAAGTTACTGTGTTTTAATATTGAATTGATGTATAAATGAAATCTAAACTGAATATATAAGTAATTATTTTTAATTATGATAAATGCCAGAGTGACTAAACGCCAAATTGTCATGGCAATCATCAGTATTAAAATTTCTACGGAATGAATTAAACAAATTAAATGAATACAAGATCTGCCACTAAAAAAGGAAACAAATATCAATCTTTCTCCCGGTTACATAAACAAGATCTTGTAACATACATCTGCCAAATTCAAACATTCAAACCCTAGAAAAAAACCCAGAGGAATTAAATTTTGCTGCTACCCAATTTACATACCCATAACAATTCACAAATCAGCCTGCATGGAAATGAACAACAATACTCCCATAATCAATCCTAAGATTGATCAGAAGAAAAGAAATTAAATGCAGAAATAAATTTGATCGAAATGGGTATTCATTGTACGAACAGATATCATCGATCAAAGGGTCCGTTTGGATCAAGCTGTTTGCACAAACCCAAATAAGTGAGATAAAGCACACGATCCTTAGCACCGGTGCGATGATTCTTGGTGTGTTTGCGGAAATATTTGAGCTGTTCTAATGCGCAGCAACCCAGCAACTGACCCAGAAGAAGGAACAGCCAATTGATGCATTTCTTCTTATCCGCGATTATGGGTTTCACGCTATTCTCTTGTTCGCAGAATCTGCAAGTGGGTAATGTGGGGTTCATCCAGATTTTCGGGGCACGATCGTGCATAACGGATTTGTTTTCCATGATGAAAATCCCGATTTCCATGAATTTCTGCCTCAAATCGTACTCCATCGCGTACTGGCGCTCGCATCTCTTGCATTGCACGTCGCCGCTGATGGAGAAGATTTGCTTGGACAGGAGGTAACTAAGGCTGTACACGATGGCTCGGTGGTTTGTGGACCAGGGGTACTGCGGAGGGACTATGTCGCTTTTCCCTTCTCGGGGCAGAGGCGGATGGTATGTAGGGGCTTGGGGGGGCTCCAGCCCCCCTCCCCTCCCCAGCCCCACTATATATATATATATATATAATATGGTTTTTGACAAAGGACTCAACCAGTCATAAAAAATGGGCCGTCTTGTTTGATCTTTTTAGCATACGAAAACTTAGTTTATGAATTATTGGTCAATTTATTGTAAGCATAAATTAAACCTTTTGTAAAAAAAGGTTGATATTTATTTATTTTGGAAGTGGTGGAAGACGGGTAAGATAGAAGAAAAAAAACCAAACTTAAAAGGTACGATACAATTGGTATGTATTTGATTCTCATTTGGGTCTTCAAATTTTTGGATTCTCCAAAATTGTAACTTTTTATCCCGGGAAGAATGCTTTTTCAGTTCTCATCTATTTATATTCTCAATAATTTTGCTTGCTCATGTGATATTTTGTGCTAGTTTTATGTTTTTTTATTTATTATTTTCTTGTTTATTTAGTTGTTTCTTTTATATTTCACTAGTTTTATAGTTAACTAGTTACTTTTTTCTTTCAAATGTTGTAGCACGAATTCCGATTAGATTTAACTTATTGTTATTTTTTGTTAGTTGATTGCTGTATTTGCATTGAATAAACTTCTCATCTATATATTTAAATTCTGTGTGGCTTTAGCTATTATGATCTTGCGATGTTTGGTTGTCAAGATTAAGAAGACATGTAACAGTTTGCCTTCTTTGGCGTTGTTATGCATATAACGTTAAGTGCCATCTGCAATAGTGTATGTGTAGCTGCTTTTATATATACATACACACACATTAACGTGTCGATTTTTTTATCAATGCATTTTTTAACATAAATCCAGCCCTCCTAGATGCCAAATCCTGGCTACGCCCCTATCTCGGGGGGAATACTGGGAAGTACTGCTCCGCCTGGATCACTGCCGCAAAGGGCCTGTAGTTCCTCCGGAAGCTCCGCTGGTGAACTGCGAAGAAATGGTCACCGGAGGGATTAGTATAGTCGGTGGATTGGTTAAGAATGGAAGTGGGGTCTGTGAGAGTTGCGATGAAACCGGCAACTGCGGCCACGGTCGATGAGGCAGAGACTGCAACTGAGACGGTTTCGGCGGCGGAGGTTCGTGCTGTACTTTAGCACTGCTTTGGCGAGGGAAAGAAGACAAAGAAAGGGTTAACAAATCATTTTCATTCTCTTCCTTTTCTTCAAGGTTTTGATCCGTAATAGGAAGGAAAATTCTCGGATTAGGAAAATCCTGGGGGTTGATTTTTCTCTTTCTGTTGATTTCTTGGTTGCTGGCCATGGCTGAGAATAAGAAGAAATGAAGCGAAAACCAACTAGGGTTTAGAATGTGAGTGAAAGAAGAAGACAATCGAAGAAAGTTTGTTAGAGATATAAGGGGAGTGGTCTGCTGGATTTTTAGTTATAAACTTATAATGGAGATTAAGATAAGAAAATAAGAAAAAAAGTAGTAATTTATTTGAATTTTAAATATCAAATGCAGATAAAACGGCTATTCATATTCTGTTTATTTTGAAAAAGTATTTGATTTTGCTGTGTGAATGAATTTTGTCAATCTAGGGTTTCAGATATAATTAAATCAAAACACGTAGTAGTCTAAGGCTCTTTTGGCCCAATTGACACCGCTCGCTTGCGAGATGAGAAAACGTATACATAGATACAATTTCAATGGTACATGATAATGATTTATTTGATGCTGCCCTGAAGGGCACTGCCATTCAGGACAGCATGTCCATTGGATTGGCACACCAAATATTTGGGTTTGTCAATCCAATAATTGAGAGTGCTCAAAAGTAGTGCCCGACACCCCCAACATAAGCCATGATAGCAGAGAGTTTGCATGTCTGTATGCGTATATATAGCACCTGACACTGTAGCACAGTCAGGTGGCGATACTCCACAACCATACACACCTCACCTCTCCTGGTAATGATAATACCAAATTGGTTAAAATTTTAAAACCAATCCTATATAGAATTCAGTCCCATATTTTTAACTAATCAAATATAATCGAAACTTTTTATATAAAAAATAGTCACGTATAAATGTTTTACAAAAATTTAGTGGCACATACGATAAAAAAAAATTTAGTCTAACATAAAGTATTTTTTAACAAAAATATCATAATTAAAGATCATTTTTGATTAAAAGCAAAAGTTTGGGACTAACATTAATTAAAATAAAAATTTGAGAGTATTTTGATTAAAAGTGATTTTTATGGGACTATATTTGATTGTTCATACGTGTGTACATGTGCGTGTGTAAAATAATAGCAAAACATATGTGAAATATTTGAAAGTTATAGTTGGCAAAAGGGTAAAATGAATATAAATTAGAAACTAAAACGCAAAGAGGATGTTCAAGAAAACACTACTTAAATTGCTACTCCATTAATATAAACAAGTATATATATATAAAGTACGCTTTACATTTTATATAAAACTTATTGGGCATTATTAATACTAGTGATATGTTGCACACTTTGCGTGCATATACGATATTTATTTTGTAAAGTGAGGTGGTAATTATAAATTCAATTTTTAATTTTTACTTTTGGGATGTAATAAACTTTCTTTAAATTGATTTTGTAGTTTAACCCTCCCAAGTATTTTTATGATGCTATTGTGGTTATCCAATTTAGCAGGGGTCTTGCGGTCATTTATCACATAATAATATGGGTATTTTCGAATTTGCAAAATGGACATACCACTAAGATGCTTAGCCATTATAAGATAGTAATATATTTTAGAGTATAACCTCGAATATAAGTTGGTTTTTTACTACAACAATTAGGATTTTGTGGGCTAATTGTCAAGGGCGAATGCACATTGGGAGTTGCCCCTTAAATTTTTTTTAAAATTATATATATATATATACTAATTTTATTTTTGTTCTCTATATTTAAAAAATCTACATTTTTGCCGCCAATAAAAATCCTAAAAGTTTACCCCTCTTAATGTCTGTCAAGGTTATATTAGCCCCGCATATTGTTATAGTTTCTATTAGCTTTCAGCGCAGAATGAAGGAAAAAAGTGAAAATTTCTTTGAAGTTGGTGGATTTTCTAGTAAATTTTGATAATGTATGCTCGTGGTTAATTTATTTATTTCGTGTTTTTATAAAACTTTTAAGATTATTTTTAGCAATACTGAAAATCGTTATTTTCAAAGTGGATAAAAGCAAACAACGTGTCGTCGGTCCGCTCAGCTCGCCGTGCATGTCGTTATCGCGAAGACAGCCCTAACCCTATCTTTTTACTGCTCGAATTTCTGGGAAAAAATATATTTTCAGGAATTTCATTTTCCTGATTTTTCACCTCCTACTTGTGTGAGACTTAAATCTATGATTAAGGTTGAGACTCATCAGCTACCCCCACTAGCATTCATGTGGAGGATTGTAGGTGAATTTAGGGCCCAAGCTCAAAGTTAATTTGGTAAGTGAATTGGCAATTGACTTCCCACATTGAAATTATAAAACAATTGAGATTTGTTTATATTGAGAAACAAATTAATAGAGTGTAGTAATGTGGGAAAGAAGGGTGCCCCTCGCACGTCGTACATCCGCTCGCTGCGTCGCGTCGCGTCGCAAAGGTGGCCCTATCTTTTTACTGCTCGAATTTCTGGGAAAATTTGTTTTTTCATATTCCTGACTTTTCATCTCATACTTTATTGCTGAGTTAAAATCTGATTTAAGTGTGAGAGTGCTGCACACTACTAGTGTTCGAGTGTTGCACACAAACTATCCGAAAATCATTCATACATTATGTTTTTTAGAGAGCTGCATACTACTAGTGTTCGAAAGAATCTTCTCGGAATTCTGCTTCAATCCGAACAGAATTGATTGGACGTTGTACCTTGGAACTTATTTGCCCAGGAGGCCAAGAGCTTATATGCATGCAAATTTGAGTTTACGGGCACACGGCTTGATGTTGCATCGTCCATAATCGTTTTCCAGATTCTTGTTGTGCTCACATTTAACAGTTTATAAACAATTATTGTAAGTTTATTGTTTCTGTATTTCAGATAATTTGTTTTTCATCAAGATTGTTTAAACTGATTCTATCCGTAAATTTACATATACAGTTCCAACAATCATAAACTCAAATTGTTTTTGTTTCAGTTTTTTAATTTTCGGATTTGAATCTGTTGTAATGATCTTATTTTGCTATTTATAACCTATGGGTAAAAGAAGGGTATTTTAGGATTTTAAACTATAAATAATGCAAGTTATTCTTAAAAAGTTAACAAATTTGGTAAGAATATTTTTGGTGTTATATTTTATTTGAACGTGTTTGTTTATATTAATTAAAGTAATATGTATTTGGGGTTAGTATGAGTGATATAATGATGATTCCAGTGACATTCATTTATTTATATGTTTATTGAATTTGGTAAGAATATATATATATATATTCCAGCCGTGTCGTATCCTGAAAATTTTGAAAATCAGTGTCGCCCTGTCGTGTCATGTCCGTGAATCATAGTTTTTCTTTGAACATTGCAAGGATGCGTATATTAGGTTCAATATGCCACGACCCCTTCCTAGATACCACATATAGCGGGAGTTTCATACACATAGTTTACCCCCATTTAGTATTTTAACATGTTCAATAGTTGATTATGAGTCCGAATTACTGCAGATGGGATGGTTAAATATGAAACGTTTGTGGTGCAATTAGACCTGACAGATAAAGGACTACCCGTCCAAGAAGATAAAAGTCCATTAAACAAGCCAATCGATCCAGGCCCAATCAAATCATCAAGCCCATACGCATTCATGACGCTACGAGAATGTTCTATTGAACATGCAAATTGTTAATTTGTTATTTGTTGTAACAATAGTCAGAGTTTGTTACATACAGATGTCATTTCCTTATTGGTTATACTTGGAAATATATACATGCATAATCTGTCGAACAAAGAATAGGGGAATGAATTAATTCTTGGCTGGATCAACATCTATTTTCTTCAATTATTCCGTTCCTCGGTTTCTCTCTGTTTCTGATCATGGTCGGTTCGGTTTGAAAAACCTCGACCTTTAACCTTAACCTTCTTGACGGTTTCGGTTACGGTTTATAAACTGATCCGATTACAATTAATCAACGGTTATAGTTTAAGGTTTGACTCTTATTTTTTTAAAAAAATATTAAAAATATTATTAAAATTTGAAAAAGTGTACAAAGTATTTAAATGCGTTTTTCTTCATGAATTAATAATAAAATAACGTGAAATAAATTAAAGTTTAAATAATTAGAATATTTAAGATATATTTAAACTCTATTTAGATCAACACAGCTATTATAACTTAGTACTTGAAGCTAATTATTTAAGTTGGAGGTAATGAATTCAAATCTACACCATAACATATGTTCTAAATTTTAAAAATGTAAAAAAATTAAAATAAACCCTAGAAACCACCAATTCACGGGTTAGAAAATTATAGACGGACCGGTCAATGGTTCGACGTTAATCGCCCCGTTGATCACGGGCCGGTTCAGGGTCATATATAATCCTTGGTTTTTGGGTAATTTGTATTATTACATCGACAATAATTTTAGAGAACCTGCTGACTGAATATTGATTGCCCTTTCAGAATTCAAGATTCAACCTATTTCCAGATAAATGACGTTCAATATTTTGCTTACGCCATTTTACTCCAATATTCTCAACACAAGTAGGCATTTTATAGTTTTCTGGTCTGAAGATAATGAAAATATTATAAATCACTACGAGGCCAAATAGTCAGAAGATGAAATCATCTAGATTCTATTCAATGAAAACAATTAATTTCAAAATCTTTATATATATATATATATATATATATATATATATATATATATATATATATATATATATATATATATATATATATATATATATATATTGGAGGACTGGCTTAATTTGTTTTTACCACCATTGGTTGAGGGATGGATAACATTATTTATAGTGAGGAATTTTTTATTATACTCATTCCATGTGGTGCATCCACCTAGATTTGGGAATATTCTATTGAGTAATTTTTGATGCTATCTCAATAACAATGTCTTAGGTGCATTCACGATTGATTGAGAATATTTCAAATGGAATACCCGAATAATAATAATAATATAATAATAAGGGCAAATTGCATCCAGCTACTCTGTGAAATCTGAAAAGGACAGATACCCTTGTGTTAAATAAATTAGTATTTTAATCCCCGTGTTTTCTTAAAAAATAAGTGTTTAAACTCTTGTGTAATATTAATAGGCATTAAAACACTTGTGTAATATTACGTTTAAACCCCTATGTTTTTTTAAAAATAAACAAAAAATCATTGTGTTTTTTTAAAAAAATAAATATTAAAAGTTAAAACCCTTGTCTTTTTAAAAATAAGCATATACAATAAAAAATTTAAAAATTTAAAATAAAAAAAAATTATTATTTTTTAAATATACCATAGACGTTTTAATTTTTTTTTTCAATAATTGGTTGAAATATCTTTTTAAAAAAATAAAAAGAAATTGGTTGAAATATATAAAAAGACATACTTCAACAACTAATCTTTTCTTTCTTGCCTAATTTTATTATTATAGTGTTATACTATATTTTTTAAGGCATTTAATGCTCTTTTTATAATAATCAAATGATAAATTTTTGAAGAAATTTGTTTATATTGTTACGTTTTATAGAACTAAAATATCATATTTATTCTATATGCACATAAAAATCGGACTCATGATTTCTACTTGTCTAATGTTTTTGGTAAAAATCATCTAACCTCCCAAAATCGCCCGAAAGCGCATATTGATTTTTATTTAAAAATTCATAAATTTATATTTTAGATAATTTGTTTAAAATTTAACAATTTATTATTATTATAAGAATACATTATATGCCTTCAAAAATATAGTAGAACACTATAATTATAAAATTAGGCAAGAATAAAAGATTAATTGTTGAAGTAAGTTTGGTATATATTTCAACCAATTTGTTTTATTTTTTTAAAAAGATATTTCAACCAGTTGTTATAAAAAAAAATTTAAAACGTATAATAGAGTTTATATTTAAAAAAAAAATTAATTTTTTTAAGTTTTTGTACTTTTAAATTTTTAATTTTTTTTATTGTTTAAGCTTATTTTTAAAAACACAGATGTTTTAATATATTTTTTAAAAAAACACAGGGTTATCTTGCTTATTTTTTTTAAAAGCAATAGTGTAAGCGCTAATTAATAATATACAGGAGTTTAAACACATATTAATATTACACAAGGGTTTAAACACACGTTTTTAAAAATGCAAGTGATTAAAATACTAATTTATTTAACACACGGATATTTGTGCCTATTTCGAATTTCACAGATAATTGTATGTAATAATTGTATGTAATTTGCCCATAATAATAATAATAATAGGGTATTGGTCACTATAAACATTCAATAAAATCAATCAAAATGTGAAAATGATTTTCAAATAATAAAATAATACTGGCTAATGTGATGGCATTATAGAGTGGGACAAAGCTCATTAGTTCCATTTATATTTAATGTTTTGAAATGGTTAAGACCGTCCTAGAAAACTAGCAATGTGTCATGTCCGTAGTCAACTTTTTGGGCTAATCTTCAACTTTTATAAAATTAAATTTTGGGCTAATCTATTAAACTGGTGATACTGACGATCATCTGTGAATTAAATTTATTCAATTATGACTCAACTTGTAAAAGTTTAGTAGTATTGGCAGTGACAACTGTATCATTGTTTATACACCATTAGTTCATAAAATATTGGTCAACATCATGTAAATTTCATTAATAACAAATAGTTGAGAATCCTAACTTTATTTATTGCAAAAGCTTTGAGGTGTCTACACAAGGTTGGCATATATCGTTTAATATAACATTTTGTACTGTTAGTATATAAGGAAATAAAATTAAGCATCTGCTAACAACTATAACTTTTGGTATAGTGATAAACGATTGATTCTAACAAATGGTATCAAAGTAAGCTTATATGTTAGAGCCTACCCAGAAAAATTGTGGGGATTCTTCTGAGGGGAATGTTGAGAATACGACATATGCTCTGTACTCTCGTAGGCGGAGTGTTATTCATCGTCTATGGCAAGCATGTCACTCACATGGTGCAGCCCATCATGTTCATTTGTCGCTTAGTATTGAGTCTTGCGCTGCCATTGTATAAGGAAATAGAATTACGCTTACGAACAGCTATAGTTTTTGGTCTAGGATAATCACCCGATGCAAACAATGATGATGAATTATGTTCTTTTCTCTCCTCTTCTATTAAATAGATAAATATGAGTAATAATATAAAAAGTGAAATGCAAAGGAAAGTAGATAATAATGCTATATTTGCTGTATAGGTAATGATAAAACGTCCACACACTCTGTTTCCGATTATAAGTTTCTTAACTGAAGAATTCACTAAAACGTTCCACTTATAGCCATATAAAAACACCAATTTCACTTGCATGCAT
Source organism: Haberlea rhodopensis (assembly GCA_907163345.1). Lineage (NCBI taxonomy): Eukaryota > Viridiplantae > Streptophyta > Magnoliopsida > Lamiales > Gesneriaceae > Haberlea > Haberlea rhodopensis. Next base: position 30,954 of record CAJQUN010001248.1, on the reverse strand, counting down.
GTAGCTTATATACCCATATACTAGTTTGAATAAGACTTTAGAGATAGTGGAGTAAACCACGTATGGTTTGTAAATAGAAAATGTGGTTTGTAAATAGAAAGTTTATATCCCTGTGATTTTCAAAAAAAGCATTTCCCGATATGGTTTGCAAATTATAACATATTCTCTCATTACATGGAAGGTGTTTTGCACCTATCCGCAAACCATCGAGGGTAGTGCCTATTTTAAAACAACATTAGGGTAAACTGCATTATTTTGAAAATCACTGGGGGGATAAATTATCTATTTTTAAACCATATTGATATAAACTATCTAGTTGAAAAATAACAGAAGGGTTCGTTGTCAAAAACACTTTAACCTGCATAGAATGTCTTGGATGAAATATGGCTTAATGTTAGTTTCAAATATGTCTTAGCAAGAGGAAATTAGTTTAGGCTATCGAGTAAAATGTCTTGCATGTTGTGCTTGGTTTTTAACTGCAGCTTATATCATCAACTTGCCACGAGCCATTGGGTGTGATAGCATCAAAGAGGAGGTCTCATGTTCTCGTCTCCACCCCTTAATCTCAAAATATTAATAATAATAATAATAATAATTTTAACAGTAAAACATGTTATAAATGTCTTAGTTTTGTTTTTTAATTTAAAAAGGTGTCGGCAAGAACATCTTGATCTAGACATGGAACTTAAAAGTCATATAATAAATTAAAGCAACATGTTGAAGTCAACACCGCAATACATACAACTATATTAATTACATTAATAGCAATTTGACAACTTCATATGTGTATCGTTTCAATTTTATCGGATGTTTTCGGATGAACAATTTCATCTAGTCGAGGAGAAACAGAAGAATTGTCTTTCGAATTACTTTTATACTGTTTTCAGTTGGAAAAATTATATTTAATTAAAATCATTAAATATTTGATATTATAATAATAAGAAAACAACTCAATAGAACTTCAATTTATTACAAATTAGAATCGTCAACTTAAAATAACCAGAGATATCCAATGACATGCTTCCTAGCTTCTGCTTTTACCTGTTTTTTAGAAACAATGTCATTAAACACCTAAAACCTGTTTTTTTAATATGAAAATCAGATTATCACTTTTCAAAAATAATTCAAAATATCTCTAAATCAAATGTGTTTTTTTAATCTTCACACGTATTTTTGTAAAAAAAAAAAAAAAAAAGAAAAAGAAAAAGAAGAAACAAACAAGTTTTGCCTATAACTACCCTTTATCTCATTTCATCCGGTCCCATCCTGATTGCACACGATTAATGTTACCTAGAAATAATTTACTTATGAGCAAACGTTTGGGTTGACAAATTAATGAATTATAAAATCTTTCTCCACAGCTCCATAAGCTTGAAAATATAAGCAGATGCAATTTGATATATATATATATATATATTAAAAGCACATATCTTTCAGGCTAAGATATATAAATTTTGTTTTAAAAGAAATATCTAAACAGTTTTATAACATCAACCCCACTGTCTTTCTCCGAAGATTATATATAATAAGTCATCATTTGCATGCGTTGTGCGGATATACATTAATTGTTTTGTAAACTGAGGTGGTAACTGTAAATTCATTTTTTAATTTTTTGCTTTTGAGATGTAATAAAAATCTTCAAATAGAAGTTTAATACTATCCAATATAAGTTTTTTTGATGTTATTATGGTTATCTAAATTAGCAGTCGGTCATTTAGCATATTGCGCATCTTTGTAATTTGACAACACATGTGAGTGTATTATCGTAAATTCACTTTAGGCTACACCACTAACACCCCCATACATTACATATACTAGCGGTTTTTGGCACGCGGTGCGTGCACGTATAGTTTTATGTTAAATATTTTGAATTTTATATGGTATATAATTACAATATAAATATGTAATTATTGTATATTTTGAGATTCTAAATATTTAAACTAATGGTATATAATTAATCAGATGAAATAAATGATTTTAGAAAATTTGAAGAAAATCAAAATATTGGAAGTAGCCATTTATATAAGGGTATTTTAGAAAAAACACGTCAAAACATACCAAGAGGCCAATATCACGTCATTTTAAACCTAAATCTTGTAAATAAAAGTAGGAATGTAACTTAATGTTCAGACGAATCAGATGTACAAACCTAATGGGGTGACGGGTATTTTCGTCATAAAGCGGGATATATTTATTATTAGTAAAATCACAGGGGGTTAAATGTACAAAATTTTCTCATAATTGTACTAGGGGCAATGAAATATCATTTTCAAACCACATATAGGTGTTTTGCCTATTTTTAAGTCATAGAGGGATAAATTTATTATTAGCAAAACCATGTATGATTAAATGTAGACACGACCGCGGTTTAATATAAACCGTGACTCTGCCCGAACCCGTAACCGAGTCAACGGACCGATATATATATATGTAACACATCTGGATACTTCGCTTGTTGACAAAAAACTTGTGGCCAGCATCGGTCGTCTCATTTTTTGGATTAAAATTAACGAGTATAAGATGTCGATAAAGACATTGTAGTTTCAAATATGAATTCAAATGGATGAAATTCCAAATTTTTTATTTTAAAATTATATAACTAATCTTATTCACATTCCCAAACATTATCTGAAAAGTAGGTGTCAATTAGTTGCCATATAGTAAAATATAATCCATTGGATTTAGAAGTCAGGAGGAGTAAGATTCATAGGGAAAGTGAAAGGGCGTATATATAAGGAAGTCAGAGAGAAAAGTTGAAGGTCGACTAGGGGTTAGCATTCGGTCAGTTCGGTTACCGACCGAACCAAATTTCTGAAAATCGAACCGAACCGATTTTTAAAACTGTAATCGAACCGACCGATTTATTTTTCGAAACGGAACCGATAAAAAATCGGTTATTTCGGTCGGTAACCGAATTAACCGATATTTTTTTAAAAAAATAAAATAAATTTTAAAAATTAGATAATGTGATTTTAAAAAATAAAATAATTAGATTATTTGATTTTAAAAATTTAAAAAGTAAAATGTAAATAAAGAATGATATTAATTGATTTTTTTAAAAATAAAAAACAATTTATTTTTTAAAAAAATATTAAAAAAGTAAAAATTTCGGTTTATTCGGTTAACCGATATTTTTAAAATGAAAACCGAAACCGAACCGAATTAACAGATTTTTTTAAAAATCAAAACCGAATTTCCGAAATAACCGAACCGATTTTCCAAAATATTTCGATTTTTTTGGTTTTTTCTGTTTAACCGAACTTTTGCTCACCCCTAAGGTCGACATTGTAGTGGTGGTAAGAGCGAATCTAGGGATTTTGGGGGCATAAATTTTTTTGAGATATTTCTCCGTACCACTAAATTTCAACCAACAACAATAATATTAGATACGAACAATCAAAGAAATCAAAAGGTCTGATTTGATAACAAGATATCATAAAAAAACAAAAATTAATACCATCATAACATTTGAATCCTATAAAAAAATGTGATAAAGTTTTTTTAGCTCATTAAAAGCGCCACATCTAATCTAGTCATTATCTAAAAAAATATAACAGATAAGTAATATTGCTAAAGAAATCAAAATGTCTGATTTGATAACACGATTAAGCTTTTACAACTCAACATTTTTTAGGCCATTTCAATTTTCACGTTTCAATACACATACATAATTTTCGATAAATTACTAACTTAATCATGCAAATAAAAAAGGTTTGGCAATGAATTATCAGATAACCTATACATACCCCAAAATCTAAAAATTTCATAAAAATAACTAAAATATGCACAAATTCTTCCACCACACTAGACCTCGTAAAACAGAAAAACTAAAAACCCACAAAAATGATAGATTCGGCTAACTAACGAAAATACCAGAAGAGATGTACGGCTTTTGCATCCCTATAAATATAAGATTTTTATGGAGAGGATAAAAATTAATGACATACAAGATTGGAACAAAACATAATTTAAAGAGAAAACATAATAATAACTAGCGGACGACGCACACGCGTTGCGTGTGTAACGTAATAAATAAATACTTTGTATTGGATATGTGTAATACTTTGCGCATCATATCACAATTTTTTAAAACTGATGAAGAGATTCCTTTTTTTTTAAACTGAAGCAGTTTTGGAATATGTAGGGAGAGATGTGATATTTTTTATTTTACCTTTTTGCCCCTTAATAATAAAAAGCCAAGTAATTTGTTTGGACATATAAGTAATTTGACATTGGTTTATTTAAGACGGACCAAAGTAGTTATTATAAGAGGTTTACACTTTATAAGATAGTATAGATAATAATAATAATAATAATAAATTGAGGGGCAGCTGCCCCTCTCTAAAACTTAAAATAGCCCCTGGGTGGTGGCCAAGGCCGGGGGGAGGGGTTGACTACGAAATGAAAATATGCACACGAGGTGCTCTCTCTCTCTCTCTCTATATATATATATATAATGATAAGGTCAGAGATTGTAAAGTACACAGCAACAACCAAAGCAAAAGTTTTGTATTCAAGATGGGAATTAGAGCTTTCTCGCCCTTCTTCCTTCTCTTCCTTGTTATATCGGTAAATAACCTCAATTCTATCCATCTTATTGTTTCTTTCATATGGCCAACAAGATCTGAATATGTCTTAAACTTCGTTTGAATAATCTTTTTTTTTTTTTTTTTTTGGAAAAATTCGTTTGAATAATCTTGTTTGTATCTATATAACCTTTTTAAATAAATTTTCTTCCCCAAATATCATATTAGATCTCCTCGATGCAGAACCATGGTTGTTATCGATATCTGAATTAGGGTAGATCGAGATTGTTTTCTAAACTTGATTAATATCACCCCTCATTTGACACTCGTGGTTTGCATAAACGGTAGCGGAACGGGAACGACAGCTGTCACGTTAAAGTTCCATCCTAAAACCGATGTGTAGCTAAAACGGCGATTTCACGGCCGTCGGTGAAATTATCGTTGACTAGAATGGTGATTTCGTGTCCCTAAACAGTCGTTGCGAAATTTTTTTTAAGTTTTTCTTATTATTTTTTTAAATTTATCATTAGTAGTTTATCCAAATTATATAATTTTTTTTTATTATTTTAAAAAGCACCACGAAAATAACTGCGATCGTTACACGAAATGCCAGTGGAACTGGAACAGCAGTCTCTGGGACGCCCACCACAACCGTGTCGGCAAACTATATTTGTCACCCATCCGTTATATAAGTTTTTTGTTTCACATTTACCTTAAATTCTTGTGATGTATCAAACTTGATAAGTGCATATGCAAATATGCATCAAAATTGTATTAAATTAAGTTTTTTATGTTTTTAACTTTTCCTTGTATTTTCTTGGTTTCAGTTCGCTTGTATTTGTGATGCAAGAAAGGATGGTGGAGATTACTGGAAAAAGATGATGAATGGTGAACCCATGCCTAAAGCAATCAAAGACCTAGTTAATCAAGCTTCTGTCTTAGATCCTACCGAAATAAAGACGAATCGTTTTGTTACTGATTTCGACTCCGAGCCAAGTTTTATAATATATCATTCCCAAGAATCAAAGCCTTGATCCGAACGAAGGGTGTTCGAGTTCGAGTTCGAGTTCGATAATTGAATATTGTTATCATATATGCTTCCATGCATTTAAAAGTTGTGGGATTTTGTGTTTTGGTAGTTTCAATTCGATATAGTTTCGTGCTATTATTGTCTCTGATTGTGGGATTTCGTGTTTTTCATATATCATTTGTGTATATAATTGGCTACATGTATGTGTTGCGTGGCTATAAGCCATTATATTGTAAAAATATATTTTTCCTTCTAAATTTAAATTAAATAACTAGTAATATAATTAGCTTATAACATATGCATGATATAGTATGTGTTATAAAGAGATAATTTATCAGTGGCGTATAGCCAGAAAGTAGATCTTAAAGGCAATCCTATGTACTCTTTCAAGCCCAATAAAGATTTGGGTTATCATGGAGGCCCATACCTACTGTAATATGTTTAAGTCCCGCGTAATGTATTATCGAAAATCGTGTTGTAATACGTGATTATCTTATGTTAATCATATAGTTGAGAATAAATATAAAAAATATTATCTTTTGATTGAAGGTACGAAATCGTACTTAAATTTTTGTTTAACACAAGTGCTGGATCGCATCATATAAGTGATATGTGTTACGATTTCTAGCACAAGAATTTGCATAGTAATCAAAACAAGATGAGGCCAATTCCAATAGAAAGAAATGCCGTGTTTTGAGTTTTGATCGAATCCTTTTAAGAAGGAATGTCAAAATTATCCCAAAGTATATTATGCGTGTTAATTTTCTTGCGCTTACACAGTTCGGTAGATTAGACATAACTTTCTTGTGCGATATCCAAATTGAGCGATTCTAAAGCCAAATGAAAGCTAAGACATTGCTCTACAATTTTAATCAGATAATGTTCACTAATTTGTCCATTTTGATATCCAAATTTACTCATTACTTTGGTACTTGTGTGTTGTGCCCTGCATATGCTTAGTTAGCTTTTCTTTTCCACTCCAACAAACTTGATTGGTTGAACCTAATTATAACATATACGTGTGATTCAGTTAAAAAAACACATAAAACACATTATACTCGCACAAACATCGTACGGAATGGAAGAACAAGAGATTTCATCGATTTTTTAATAAAACATCTTCGGATCTCGAAACAAATTATATATCTGGAATCAACGAGCTGTCAGAATTTTGAATTTGACATATGTTATAGATTAAACGATGTTAAACATGATCAACAAAAAAATTTGAGGTTATGTCGCAATTTTGATTTTATACGAACTTTTCATGTGTTAACAAATTCTGAAATTAGTATAATGAATTATATTGAGAATTGTATAAACTAAATTAAGTCAGGTTAACATCTTAAGCACAAAATTGGATACTTAGGTGGGTTTTTGTCTAGCACATGAGTGAGTCGGCAGCTTTAAAACAGCTTTATGAAATATGTTTCTTCATCTAGATTGGTACATAAATGTATGAAAATTAAATGTTTTGTTCACACACATCATTGCTTTATATATACGTCGATACATGTCATGCATGTTGAGCTATGATCCTTGAATACCTTGTTATTATGTGGTATTCATGTCATCTCGAGTCTATCCCACTTTAAGAAGGATGATAACCATTATGTTAAGGCTTTGGTGTCGTTCGTTATGTTTTTATTTTTGCATATATAAATAAAAAGTTATAATATTTTTATTTGAAGTTTTAGTACACTAAAAAACATTCACAGCATGATGTAAAATAATTTTGAATGAAGATATCAAATTATTTTAATTAGAATCGAAAAAAATGAAATTATTTATATCAATATTTATTAATTATTCCTTAGCTATGTAAATATTTATTACTAAAATTGTAGGATCAATTGCTTGCCGTTTTACAAAAAGCTATAACTGGTGATAACAGTGCAACTATAATATTTTTAACCGTACAATAGCTCCACCGTCATGTGTCGATCACTCTCCCGTCAAGGGCAATTGTTGCACACCAACAAATTCCCCTCACAATAATTGCACTATCTTACAACTCATGTGAATATAATACGTGACATTGGTTCCAATACTAATTGTAGGATCAAACGATTGCCTCTTTACCAAAAATATAGCTGTCGGTAACAGTACAACTCTAATATTTAAACTATATAGCAGCCCAAATGTCACGTTTCGACCATTTTTTAAGGAGAAACAATTATTGCAAAACAACAAAAATACAGTATGATCATAATGATAAGTTGTAGAAAAAGTAATATACATTAGACAATAATAATTAAATTATATAAAAAAATTGCTTCCTCGAAATTGAAAACGTAGGATCTCACTCTAAATAGTCGATTCCCTCTCCTCTTTTTTTTTTGGGACCAAACGCTTTTAACATGTTTATATATAAAGCAAAGTATGTGCTCAGTTATTGAAGGCTATCTTTGCTACATATATTTATGAATTAATTCCCAGTTTGTTTTACAAAATCTAGCATAATTTAATTATTAATAATGAAATGTATTTTTGCATGCAAGCAATTGCTACATATACGTGTGTGTATATAACAACTCGTATATAGGGATGAGCAGAAACTGAATCGAACCAAATCAAATCAAACCAAACATCGGTTTTGGATCGGTTTTAAAACCAATCATACCAAAAAACATTGGTTTGGTTAAAATTTAAATAAAAAGTCCAAAGCAGACCCATTTTGTAAACATAAATATAATATAATAACTTTTATTAGAAACTTAATTTACAATGATTTTGTCGATTATAGATATTTAATTTGTTGCAACTGATTTTTGTCTTTAAATCTATTTATCTCTATATTATTTTTACAAGATGTTTATTAATATCATTGATATCCCTAATTCTGGAGGCCCAGTAGGTCTTGAGGTCCGAACTTTATTTGGGCCCGGTCAGTGCGGGGCCCATTTAGTCAACAAGGGACGTCGTCACGGATTATCCCGGGCTGTCCTCGTAGCCACTGTATGGCTCTCCGACCGACCCGAGTTTATTACGGACGCGATCACCTCTGTCCAGCTGCCACTATCATTCCGGAGCCGGGGCGGCGAGGAAATACATCAAGAGGTCGGGTAGGTCCTCCATGTGACATGCCACCCGAGCAGAGGCACTGTCTCGTCGGCAGATCAGGACGGGCTCTATTTAGCAAGATATCCGGGCTGGGGAGCCCTTTCCTCAATAGGACAGGACGGGAAGTCATGGGACAGAATAGGCGAGCTGGGGCCGTTTAGGGTGGTCCTGCATACCGAGGCTAGGGTGGCAGGAGTCGGACACCTATTAAAGCAAAAGCTAGACCTGCCAACCAATCAGGGGGTGGTCAGGCACTGTGAGTAAGAAAAGCATATTACCAGACACAGAGAATCATCAGAGCAAGAGGGTCGTACGAAGTAGGTAGCGGGCGCAGATGGTCCCCCATCTATGGTCCCCCCCTCAGTTTCAGACATTGTCTCCAAAGCCCCAGGCAAGGCGTCGGGACCACTGACTACCCTCCCCCTATAAAGAGGAGAATTGTTAGCAAGAAGACTCTCTCTCGATTCACCAGTTTGATCGCCGGAGATTCTTAACCAATTAAGACTTTACCAGGCTCCGACCTAACCAGTGATTTCACGAAATAGCTCATCCATCTTCCCCTATAAATTCATTTGTTATCAAAGCGAACCAAAAAAGGAGGTAACAAATTGGCGCCGTCTGTGGGAAAATTTGAGCAAGAGACGATGATGCGATGGTAAGAACAAGGAGAACGGAAGCAGAGGAAAATCGAGAGCACCACGCCTCCACCAATGGCGAGGAGCAGCCACTGCCCGGGGTAAACATGACAGTGGGAGCTTTGACACTGGAGCAGCTCACAAGACTGATTGCAGTTACGGTGGAGCAAACCATGAGGAAAAAGGAAGGTCCGTCCGAGGGCGTGCACGGGGAAAGCTCCCAGCAGATGAAGGATCCCGAACAAGGAGCAACTTCCCGGCCTAAAGTGACTGCTGTTCCGGATCTGGAGGGCCAGGTGGAACAGCTGAAGGACGAGGTCCAGAGGATGAAGAGAGGGATGGGGGGTACCTCTGTCAGGAGGGGAACCCCTTTCTCGGGTGAAATAGTGAACGAGGAACTCCCAAATAACTTCCGACCCCCCAATGCTGGGGAATACGACGGGAGCACGGACCCGGAAGAACACCTGGGCAGGTTCGAAAATGCTGCCATGCTACATTGTTACTCGGATCGCCTTAAGTGCAAAGTGTTCCTAACCACTTTGGTGAGGTCGGCCCAGAAGTGGTTCAATCAGTTGGAGCCGGGTTCCATCACTTCCTTCGCCGGATTTAGCTCCGCGTTCTTGCACCAGTATGCCAGCAGCAAGCGGTATAAGAAGACCTCTCTGAGCTTGTTCGAGATGAGGCAGGCCGAGGATGAGTCGTTGAGGGAGTATATCAAAAACTTCAAACACTGTGATACTCGAAATACCTGCCTGCCCGGCGGAAATTCTGATCAGCGCCTTCACCCAAGGCCTGAGAGGAGGAGACTTCTTCCGATCCTTGGTAAAGAAGCCTCCTGTTACCTATGATGATCTGCTCACCCGAGCGGAGAAGTACATCAACGTGGAGGAGGCCCAGCAACTGAGGAAGGAAGTGCGGAGGACTGGGGAAAAACGGATCAACCAGGGCGAGAAGAGGCCAGTGGAAGGGGCACAGCTCGGTCGATTTTCCCATTATACGCCGCTGAAGGTCTCCAAGGAGGAGGCCGTCCGCATATGTGAAGACAAACAGGTGTTGCAAAAGCCGGCACCAGCTAGTGTGGAGCCGAGCAAGGAGGCCCCGGAGAAATACTGCATCTTCCACCAAGCGACTGGGCACACCACACAAGATTGCCATCGTTTGGATGAGGAGCTCGAGAAGGCAATACAGAACAGTTCTCAGTTCAAGCAGTTGTTGTCCCGACCCGTCCCACCAGGGGATAATCTTCCTCGGGGAAGGGGTCGAGGACCGTCATGGACGAGAGGGAGAGGGGGACGGACCAACTTCCGTCCTCCGTTCCGTGGTAGAGGACGTGCTCGAGGACCCCCAAGGAGCTTAAATGACGTCAACCCTACCCGCACTGACTCCCCAAAGCGGGGAGTCATAAACATGATCTCGGGCGGGACAACGGATGGGGATTCCAACAGGGCTAGGAAGGCTGTCAGCAGGAGGGAGACCCTGAGTGTAGGAGGGGTTTGTGGTGCCGAGGAGGAGGTGGTTGTCAGTTTTGGGCCGCGAGATCTGGAGAACATTTGCACACCCCATAACGATGCCCTGGTCATACGGGCCACTGTTGCCAATTATGAGGTTGGGAGGGTGTTTGTAGACACAGGTAGTTCCGTGAACGTGTTGTTTGATGAAGCTTTTCGGCAGATGGACTTAGGAGGGTATCAACTCGAGCCAATCAACACCCCACTATTTGGCTTCGCTGGGCACACCGTGTACCCCCTCGGTCAGATTTCCCTGCCCCTTTCCCTGGGAGGTAACGAAGATCGGAAAACCAGGCTGGTCACATTCACCATTGTGGCGGCCTCATCTTCATACAACATCATTCTGGGGAGGCCAGCTATGAACGAATTCAGGGCTGTGGCCTCCACCTTCCACCAAAAGATCAAGTTCCCTGTAGGAAAAAGAGTGGGGGAAGTTAGGGGAGACCAGCCCTCATCCAAGAAATGCTACGCGGAAACTGTGAAGTTAGAGGTGAAAAGATCCCGAAGGGGCGGTGATGAAGGACGGGAGGATAGGGGGGTGCAGATGGTGCAGGAGGTGCAGGCGATGAGGGACGGAGAAGAGGAAATTATATTAGTCCCAGGACAGCCCGATAAGACCACAAGAGTAGCGGCTGACCTAGACAGCGTCCTGAAACACGACTTGTCGAATTGCCTGTCCAAGCATGCCGGAATATTCGCCTGGTCCCCGACCGAGCTGACAGGGGTGTTGCCCTCTGTAGCCCAGCACCGGTTAAATGTCAATCCAGAAGTAAAAGTAACCCGGCAAAAGAAGAGGCATTTTGGACCAGATAAAGACAGAATTATCCGAGCCGAGGTTCAGACCTTGCTGAGGGCCGGACAGATAAGGGAGGTACAATTCCCCACCTGGTTGTCAAACGTGATTTTGGTTCCAAAGTCGGCGGGGAAATGGAGGATGTGCATCGACTTTCGTAATTTGAACAAAGCCTGTCCCAAGGACTGTTATCCCCTACCTCGGATCGATCAGCTGGTGGACTCCACCTCGGGATACGAGCTGTTAAGTTTCATGGACGCGTACCAGGGATATCACCAAATACCCTTGGCGGAAGAGGACCAAGATAAGGTCAGTTTTATCACGTCGGATGGAACGTTCTGCTATGTGGTCATGCCCTTTGGCCTCAAGAACGCCGGGGCCACATACCAGAGGTTAATGGACAAAGTGTTTGAAAACCAGGCGGGAAGGAACATTGAGGTTTATGTGGATGACATCTTGGTAAAATCTAAAGGCCAGGCAGACCTATTGCCCGACTTAGAAGAAACTTTTGCCACACTAAGCAGGTTTGGTCTGAAATTGAATCCGGCTAAGTGCGTATTTGGTGTGAAGAGCGGTAAATTCTTGGGTTTCATGGTAACAGAGAGGGGGATCGAGGTCAACCCGGAAAAAGTTAGAGCAATTCAGGACATGACCTCACCTCGCAGCATAAAAGAGGTGCAAAAACTAACAGGGCGGATTGCGTCCTTAGCTCGTTTTATTTCCAGGTCAGCTCATAGGAGTTACCCTTTCTTCCGAGTGCTAAGAAAGGCGAAAAAGTTCGCTTGGGACGACGAGTGCGAGGAAGCTTTCTCTGACCTGAAGAAGCACTTGGCCGAGCTGCCAGTCCTGGTAAAGCTAGAGCCCGGCGAGCGATTATGGATCTACTTGTCTGCCACAGAAAGCGCTGTTAGCTCGGTACTAATAAAACAAGACGGTACGGACCAGAGGCCGGTGTATTATGTCAGCCATGCACTGAAAGGGGCGGAACTCAGATACCCAGAGGTCGAAAAATTGGCATTAGCTTTGGTCCTAACCGCAAGGAGGCTGAGACCCTACTTTTTGTCACACCCCATCTCAGTGCTAACCAACAGCCCCATAGGGAGGATAATGACCCAGCCTGATGTATCGGGGAGATTGGTGAAATGGACAATCGAGCTCGGCGAGTACGACGTAACCTACCAACCTCGGTCATCCATCAAAGCCCAGGCCTTATCAGATTTCATCGCGGAAATGATAGAGGTTGAAGCTGAGGAGCCCTGGAAGATATACGTGGATGGAGCAGCTAACAGTGAAGGCAGTGGAGTGGGGATTGTTCTGATATCCCCCGCGGGTGAGAAGATGAAGGTCATTATCAGATTAGATTTCCGGGCTTCTAATAATGAAGCAAAGTACGAGGCTATACTGATCGGGCTGAGGTTGGCAAAAGAGGTCGGTGCCAGTCGAGTGATCCTTCACTCGGACTCCCAGCTGGCCACTCAGGAGGTGAGAGGGAATTACGAAGCCAAGAGCGAGAAGATGATAGAATACTTGAAGGCTATACAGGAGATGTCAGAAAGTTTCGTGGAGTGGAGCATAGTGCAGATCCCTAGGGAGGATAATCAGGAGGCCGATGAGCTCTCCAAGTGGTCAACATCCCTGGTTCCTTTGTCACAGAGGGAGTACATATTTCAGACAGAGTTGATTCCGGCAGCTCGGCCCGTCACCGAGGCCCCCGAGGTGTTGGGTTGGATGGCCCCGATTTTGAACTACTTGAAAAAGCTGGAAGTACCCGCTGATAAGAACCAAGCCCGACGGTTAAAGAGGCACGCATTCCGTTTTGTTCTGATAGAGGATGTGTTATATAAGAGGTCATTTGCCGGACCCCTCCTCCGATGTCTCAACTCGGAAGAGGCAGAATATGTGCTCAGAGAAATTCACGAGGGATGCTGCGGGGACCATCTCGGGGGGTTGGCTCTGGCCAGAAAGACTCTCCTTGCTGGGTATTTCTGGCCTACCCTGAGGAATGACGCGATCAGGACTGTAGTCACTTGTGAGGGTTGTCAGAGGAACAGTAAGTTCCAGTCAAAGCCAGCAAACCTCATGAAAGCGGTAACATCGGCCTGTCCTTTCGATAAATGGGGCCTGGATATCGTGGGACCTTTCCCGGTGGCCCCGAAGCAAAAGAAATTTCTGTTGGTGGCTGTAGATTATTTCTCGAAATGGGTCGAGGCCGAGCCTTTAGCCAAGATCGCCGAGGAGAATGTGCTGGACTTTCTGTGGAAGAATATAGTTTGCCGCTTTGGAGTACCCAGGAAATTAATCTCAGACAATGGGAGGCAGTTCCAGGGGCAGAGGTTAATGGCTTGGTGCAAGGAAATAAAGATCGAACAAGCCTTTACATCAGTAGGTTATCCACAGAGCAACGGGCAGACAGAGGTCACCAACCGATCAATTGTGCAAGCTTTGAAGGCCAGACTGTACGGGGTTGGCAAAGACTGGGTGGACGAGTTACCAAGTGTGTTGTGGGCTTACAGAACGACAGCTCGCGTCCCAACTGGAGAAACGCCTTTCAGCATGGTGTATGGAACGGAGGCCGTGCTACCAGCTGAGGTTGGAAAGACCTCTGCCAGGGTCCAGGCATATGATGGCGACAATGAGGAAAGCCGGGCTCTGGACCTGGATCTGATCTATGAGAAACAGGAAAGGGCGGCTATAAGGATGGAGGCTTACCGCAGCAAGATAGTCAGGGCCTACAACAAAAGGGTGATACCCCGAAATTTTCAGGTAGGGGACCTCGTCCTCAAAAAGGTCAACCCAGCAGGGGAGGTAAGAAAGCTTGACCCCCGATGGGAGGGACCATACAAAGTAGTCCAGAAGCTGAGTTCCGGGTCGTACTACTTGGAGGAGGACGGAGACCGACGCCTAAAGAGACCTTGGAATGCATATCACCTCAGAAAATATTATTCCTAGGCATTTTGTTGTTATTTCAATTCAATGTACGAACGCTGTTATTTAATGAATTTTTCCTTTAAACCTCTTGTCCGAAATTAAAAATGCAGGTCCGCCCTGCATGCTAAAGCCCAGGTGTATGAGGCCCTGGCAACAATTAAAAGTGCAGGTCATCCCTGTCACTAAAGCCCAGGTGTATGAGGCCCTGGCAATAATTAAAAATGCAGGTCCGCCCTGCATGCTAAAGCCCAGGTGTATGAGGCCCTGGCAACAATTAAAAGTGCAGGTCATCCCTGTCACTAAAGCCCAGGTGTATGAGGCCCTGGCAACAATTAAAAGTGCAGGTCATCCCTGTCACTAAAGCCCAGGTGTATGAGGCCCTGGCAACAATTAAAAGCACAGGTCCGCCCTGCATGCTAAAGCCCAGGTGTATGAGGCCCTGGCAACAATTAAAAGTGCAGGTCATCCCTGTCACTAAAGCCCAGGTGTATGAGGCCCTGGCAACAATTAAAAGCACAGGTCCGCCCTGCATGCTAAAGCCCAGGTGTATGAGGCCCTGGCAACAATTAAAAGCACAGGTCCGCCCTGCATGCTAAAGCCCAGGTGTATGAGGCCCTGGCAACAATTAAAAGCACAGGTCCGCCCTGCATGCTAAAGCCCAGGTGTATGAGGCCCTGGCAACAATTAAAAGCACAGGTCCGCCCTGCATGCTAAAGCCCAGGTGTATGAGGCCCTGGCAACAATTAAAAGCACAGGCCCGCCCTGCATGCTAAAGCCCAGGTGTATGAGGCCCTGGCAACAATTAAAAGTGCAGGTCCTCTCTGCATCATAAAACCCGGGTGTAGGGGCGCAGGTCAAGAGGACATCATCAGCTTGCAAAGATTACTTCTTCAAGATCGGGTCGGATAGGTCCTTTTTG
The DNA here is from genome assembly GCA_907163345.1 of Haberlea rhodopensis. Taxonomy (NCBI): domain Eukaryota; kingdom Viridiplantae; phylum Streptophyta; class Magnoliopsida; order Lamiales; family Gesneriaceae; genus Haberlea; species Haberlea rhodopensis. The sequence continues at coordinate 15,552 of CAJQUN010001248.1, read as the reverse complement.
CATGGCTGTCTTTGGAGATTAACAGGTTAGCCCTGTTTTAAGATTTAATTTTGTTAGATTTATTTGTCGTTATGGCACGAGGGCCCTGCGCGGCATTCAGTTCTACGCGGGGGGTTATTTATAAGTTGTATTTTATTGGATCAATCCAATGAAAAATCACGGGTTGGCTCGGCTGGTGTAAGGGGTCGGGACGTTGCGAGGGAAACCAATTCCTAACAAGTGATAAATTACTTCAGACAAGACAATCAGTTCAGAATGACCTCGTTACAAGGGGGTGCCTCCGAGGCACAGCATAAAAAAAAAAAAAAAAAAAAAAAAAAAAAACTTACTGATAGGGCCCGGGATACGCCTTCCTCTGCTAATGGTTTCCACCTCAGCTCGGAGAGGACTTGTTGATCAGCGGAGGAGGTCAGACACTCGACAATCCGGGCGGACAGACCTGAGGGGGCAGAGTTGATAAGGCTGACTTCTCGGGTATATCCCACTGGTACCCCTGGTGAACCCGGGTCGGCGGGAGCGACCGATAGATGGCTTGGAGGGGAAGCAGGCGGGGTGTCGATCTCATGAATAACCGGGGAGGTTGCCACCTCTTCCCGAGTCGGGATCCTAGCTGCGCCCCCATCCCTTTTTCTTTTCCTCAGGCCTGTCTCCAACCCAACCTCTTCGGCGCGAGGAGGGCTGGCCACTGGAGATGGGGGGTTTGGGGGAGCGACGGCCGCACTGGGATGATGGCTCGAAGGGCCCGCCCCGGCCGCTCCTTTTCCAGCTTTTTTCTGGGACGCCATGGAAGATAGCAGCTGCTGGAGAGACATATTATCTGCAAGACAAAGGATTCAGCTCAGACAAAAAAAAAAAAAAAAAAAAAAAAAAAGGGGGGGGGGGGGGGGGCGGGACCGTGTGGAAGAACGTACCACCAGGGACGTCTGGATAGGAGCTCAGCCCAAAGCGCCTGAGTACGTCCTCCCTGATTAGGGCAGCTGAATCAAAACGCCGACCCCCAAGGGTTGAGATAACCGTTTGGAAGAATACGTCATCTTTATACTTTCTGGACAGAGGTCGGGGGGTCGGCAGTGTATCGCGCCAGGCCATAGGGCAAGCCCAACGTCGAGGTGGTTTGACAAAAAAGTAGCTTTGTTTCCATCCTTTACGGGAGCTCGGGATGTTATTTAGAAATTTATAAAAGGTTCGGGCACCAAAGTAAAACGCCCCGGGAGAGGGGGTTTTCTTAACTTGAAAAAAATAATTAAGAAGGGTAGGGGAGAAGGGCAGACCCAAGGATCGGAAGAGGGCAATGACAGATACTAGGCTCTGGTAGGAATTGGGGGTCAACTGGCTCAGAGAGACACAATGGTAGTGGGAGAACTCCTGGAAAGGAAGGGGGATAGGAAAGCGAAGTCCGCTTTTAAGCTGCTCGACGAAAAAGGGAAAGTACTCGGGCGGGGGGAGGTGCGGACGTTCACCAGCCCTAGGGACCCGGATGTCGTGATCCGGTGGGATAAACCAAGTACGGAGAAGGTGCTCGGCCTCGGGGGAAACACACGAGTCGAGGATCTCGTACCAAGGAAGCCCAGCCTGGGCCAGGCTCCTCGGGTCGAGAACCTCGAAGGTGGGGAGAGAAGGGTCAAAAACCCTAGGAGGGACTTGTCGGAGGGGCGCCACCTCGGGAATGTCTCCCTCGGGAGCATCCGACCTCCGACCCGAGGGACTGGGGAGATCAGACCCTTCGTCCTGATCGTCCCCCCCCTCGAAAGAGGGCGCCAGAAGTGGAAGAGGTAGAGTGCGACATAAACAGAAAGGGAGGCAGAGCTGACTTACAGGATTTTTTGGAGAGGCGATTGATCCGACCTAGAGCGCAAATGGAGGAAAATAACTCGAAAGCCCCTATTTATAGAAGATGTGGCTCATGGGCCGAGGAAAGCCTGGCCCAAACCAACGACGCAGATGAAGGGAGCTGAACAGTCGGAGCGCCAGATAAGGGCACGTGGCCTGACAACCCGCTAGGGTTTGGTATAGGACAGCTGTCACCCCGAGACCCGGAGTTGTCCCATCAAAGGACCGGGGATCAGGAACCAATAAAGTTCGCCACAAGCCCATTAGTCGAGGCAGCGCTACACTAGCTCGACTAGGGGGGGATACTGATGATATCCCTAATTCTGGAGGCCCAGTAGGTCTTGAGGTCCGAACTTTATTTGGGCCCGGTCAGTGCGGGGCCCATTTAGTCAACAAGGGACGTCGTCACGGATTATCCCGGGCTGTCCTCGTAGCCACTGTATGGCTCTCCGACCGACCCGAGTTTATTACGGGCGCGATCACCTCTGTCCAGCTGCCACTATCATTCCGGAGCCGGGGCGGCGAGGAAATACATCAAGAGGTCGGGTAGGTCCTCCATGTGACATGCCACCCGAGCAGAGGCACTGTCTCGTCGGCAGATCAGGACGGGCTCTATTTAGCAAGATATCTGGGCTGGGGAGCCCTTTCCTCAATAGGACAGGACGGGAAGTCATGGGACAGAATAGGCGAGCTGGGGCCGTTTAGGGTGGTCCTGCATACCGAGGCTAGGGTGGCAGGAGTCGGACACCTATTAAAGCAAAAGCTAGACCTGCCAACCAATCAGGGGGTGGTCAGGCACTGTGAGTAAGAAAAGCATATTACCAGACACAGAGAATCATCAGAGCAAGAGGGTCGTACGAAGTAGGTAGCGGGCGCAGATGGTCCCCCATCTATGGTCCCCCCCTCAGTTTCAGACATTGTCTCCAAAGCCCCAGGCAAGGCGTCGGGACCACTGACTACCCTCCCCCTATAAAGAGGAGAATTGTTAGCAAGAAGACTCTCTCTCGATTCACCAGTTTGATCGCCGGAGATTCTTAACCAATTAAGACTTTACCAGGCTCCGACCTAACCAGTGATGTCACGAAATAGCTCATCCATCTTCCCCTATAAATTCATTTGTTATCAAAGCGAACCAAAAAAGGAGGTAACAATCATGATAGGAAACCTTTTTTTGTAAACTAAAGTAATTCAATTTAAAAGAAATTTGTTAATATAGCGATAGCAGATAAATAATAATGAAATTTCTTTTGAAACTAAAATAATTCATTTATATTTTTTTTATTATAATATACTTATAAACATTTAATACACACATGCATTTGTAAAAGAATTTAAGGCACAATAAATCTTTACATTGTCTTATATATACTGTGTTACCTAAACATTCCTATTTTTCTTCCACCATCATAAATGCAAGCATTGTAGCCTGCAAACAAGGATCAATCGTTACAATAACAGAAGAAACAAATTATAACTTTTATTTAGGTGGACAAAAAACAAAATGGAGGATATAATTTTTTTTAAGAGAGTCAAAATATAAGTTTAGGGGTCAAAATGTCATTTTTAATTTTTTTTAGGGCCGCCCCCACCCAACGTTACATTTGTCCCTGGATATATGGCTAATTCGACTAAATTTCTGGGCCGTTACCTGCTGGCGTTCTGATCCTGTGGCCAAGAAGGGAAAACGGGGAGGTCTCCTATGATTTTCAGCCCAAGAAATGGAAGAAAAAAATGGAGAGATAATAAAATGATCGCAGCAAGAAACTATTCTTGCGAAATGATCGTTTCCCTTTTATATTTGAATTCCTCAGAGCTAGTATTAGGTTTGATTTGTAGTAAAATGCAACAAAAACAAATCCATAAAATGAGATTAATTTACTCTTGAAATTATAAACTACTTACTATGACAACTAGTAGTGCGTGTACCGGTCTGCAGGAGGCTGCGGCTCCATTATTTCCTGCCACCAGATTGATGAAAAAAGATTCATTGCATCAGCAGCAATCAACGTGTAGACACACACACGCACACTAGAAGCAGCTATCACTATTAGCATAATATATGCCTGCAAGCCAAACATTGGCATCTTGAACTTGATGTAACCAAAGCCTATTAGCGAGTCATTCACCGACTATAAATATATCGATCCTATCTTTGTGAAACATATGACACAACTCTATAAACCAGAATCACATATTTCTTGTTGAAGAAACACCGGTATCAAACTAGCACTAGTGTTGTGATTGTAGATCTGGTCAGGTTGTTTGGACTCCAGGGATCACCGGTTTTAGATTTTCATCGGATTACAGTAATCTATTTTCGTGCAATTTATATTTGATATTGCATGTTATATATGAATCTATCACAATCAATCTTCCCAGGATTTAGCTGTGTTTGTATCTGACGCCGGGGATGAACCCAACAATCGCAATATCACAGCTTTCAGGCTATTAAGAATAAGATCGATTGAAGCAATATAATTGGCATGGTTGTCATATAAGGCTCTCGTCTATGTTGCATAAAGACTGAAACCTACTACTCGAGCTATTGTATGTTTTAAGAAGTTTGAATTTCATCATTAACATTGGCTATTAGCTTTTGGTATAATAGCAAGTATTCCATCCCACAAAAGACGTTCCAGGCTAGGGCGTACACCAACCTGTTATTTGTGGTGGAATTTGTGCCACTGGAGTTCTTGGAATCGTGTTAGTAGCTGGAGCCGGAATTGAGGGACTGGAAATCACAGGTGTTGCAGGAGAAGAAGTTGCTGGAGTCGGAATCAGGGGAGCCATAGGTGCTGCGGGAACAGGAATTGCTGGAGCTGGTGCGGGAGTCGCTGGAGTCTAGGTAAAGCAACAATTTGTGTTATTATGCTAATAATGCATTACATAAGCGCTTAACAAACGTCACAGACAATGAAATTATAAAATATTCTGCCTCCTAGCATGTAGAATGACCACATGAATACTTGCCTAACATGTAAACATGTCAGGTTTCTTTGCCATGTTCTTCAAGAAAACAATCGAGAGTCATGAAAGTTAAGTATCATGATTTACACTTCAAATACCGATAATCAAAGTCGACGTTTTTATGATCTTCTATGTACCAAGATTCTCAAGAACCCTTGAAGATCATTCATAAGTATCAGAATATTCAATTATTTTTATTTTGCAAAATAAAGAACAAGTTGTCTCACCAGTACACTCTTTGAGAGACCAGCATCATAAGTCATGGAAAGATCTGGCTTATATAGCCCAAAAGATCTCTCCGAAGTTGGGCCAGGTTTCAGATCCTCGTCATAAAGTGCAAAGATATATGTATCAACAGATTTCCCGGGCATAAGTGGCGTACCAACCATCGACCTAAGGTGGCTCACCAAGTTCCCATTATAGGCTTTTGCATTGTCCAAACTCGGGCCAACTTCACTCAAATCTCCTTTGTAAGGCCCACCCTGTCTCAGCAACCACAATGTCAACTTCCTTAAATCCCATTGCACTCAAGGCAGAGTGTACTGCATCAACCTTCTCAGAAATTTTTAAGCAAAATTTGTCACAAGTAGTAACATAATTCATGCAGTTAGAGATACATGTAATAAATGGAGGCTCCCTCCCTCTCGTTAGGTTAACACATTGAGAAAATTGTCAGCACATAAGCCTAAGAACAGAGTTCACACCCAAACCCGTTTCGGTGGAAGAACATCTCAATTTTATAAGCCACATATGTTCTAAAAAAGAGCACTAATTTAGGCCATAAATCCCAGATGAATCCTCATATCCAAAATATCAGTGGAGAACCTCCAATTCAAGGGTGAACGCCTCTTGGACAAAAACTTTTGAAATTTTATGCATAATATTCTAAAATTACAAGTTTCCTCTCCTCAAATCCACTCACTCTTATTAGACCTTCCACACCCTTGGCCCTTTTCCTGAATCCCTCAAGTTGTCGCTACCTTAATTTTTATAAGTCATTTTACATGATTATTACAATATCTTTAATAGTACTTACCTGGGCATCAAACATGTTCATGTACTTGATGCCGGTTTCCGGCATCCACACGTCCCGCATTCGGCTGGAACAAACAGAAGGCCAGAGTGTCGGGCCTTGGATCGCTTCGATATGCGAAGAAAGGGTATGGATTGATCATAAAAGGCGACCCATTTGCGCTGTGGAACTCTAGCAAAGCTTTCATTGTGTCACCATAGCCGAAAGCTCCTGATGATGGAGGCTCTGATTGAGCCAAAACAGCCATCGAATGTACTGTTGAGACCTTAATTTTCCCACCCAAAGAGGCTGCAATTGATTTTTTCACATCATGATCATAAAATATTTTGATCATCATTCAACTATTCAATATTTCTTCTTGAATTTTATAAGAACAAGTAAAAAAGAGAGGTGCTTCCATTGGTTAAAAACCAATTTTTTCTCAAGAATTCAAGGTGGCACTGTTTTTTATCACATGAAAAGGATTCAATCTTAATATAGAAATTCTCTAAACTTTGTTTATACTTGTAATGTCGATCCTCCGATTTCACTCCAAATTTAATGTGTCCTAATACATATTTTCAAACGCATTTCATAATTTCCAATATAATTTTATTTTAATTCAAAGTTTTTAAAATAATTATATTAGATTAGATTCTAACTTAACATTCTATATTATAAATAATAAAAATATCAACACTACTAAACTTTTCTTAAATTTTTTAACTTATATCATATACTTTTCAAAATACATATACAAAAAATATTTTTCAAAAGACACCGCATTACCAATAATACCCTAAATGTTATCTCAATGCTCAAGAGTTCAAGCACTAAGTTCTTACCAGCATTGAGGGCGTTTTGGACATTTTGCATGGCAGGCAGCAGCTGGGAGACCAGATTAGTATCATTTAACGTCACCACCTCGTTACCCACAGTCACGACAATAATCTTGCTGGCCGGATAATAAGCCAGCACATTGGAATTGACCCAATTACCCGCGAAATTCGGTCGGACGCCAGCGCCGGGATATCCACATTGGCAGCGCCGATTACGATTCCGATGCCGGAACCCGCGAGCGCGCCTTGATTATTGCAGGATCTGCGCCGTACAGCCGCACTTTCTCTATGCTTGTGGATTGCAAGAGCTTCGCCGTGGACTCCGGCGGAGGGAGATTGTCGGCGACTTGCCCGTAATTGACTCCGACAAAAGACTGAGAATCTGCAAATTCAACAGAGAAAACCTCAAAACGTTAAACTAATCACATTCAATATCTTTTAAACTGGTTAAAAAAATTACAAATGTCTCGTTATTCAAGAAATTTAACAGATGTACAAAGAATATCAAATGGGTTTCTGGGTTTTTTCTCAGTAACAAGACTCAAACTTAAATCCATTAAAAAAAACTTTGCTTCAGTGCTAAGCAAAAGAAAGGCATGTTTCAGAGCGCTGTAAAGAGAGTTTCAGAGTCACCAAATTTCACTTTCTTGAATGAAAATGGAGGATGTAATGAAAATCTCACTTTTAATCTGTTGTTCTTGCTTATAAGAAGAAGTGAAAGTAGAGAAAGCGAACTACAAGAAATCTTGGGCATTAAATTAAACAAGAAATTTGATAAAATGAAATAGAGAGAGACTTACCAGCAGAGAAAAAAACACAACCGAAGCAAGTAAAGAATAAAAAGTACTGTACATGAAAATCTCTGCATATTTGAAAATTTACGTGTGGAAATGGAGAAGAATGATCGGAAGAAGATGAAGAAGGAGATTACAACGGTAAATTTATGACCTCTGGAAATAATAATTATAAAGTTTTGGAGTTGGGAGGGTTTTGAAAGAATTTGAAACGTGGGGCTGCGAGAACTTAGCTACCTGTATTTTGCGAAGTACATTGGGCTCAAATTTTCAAAGATAAATTGCACGTAACCACGAAACCTGAGTGTTAAAAAAATTGTAAAAAAACTTCCCTATTTCCGTAGATCTTGTACGAAATTCATTGCTTTAAAATATAGGCAAAAAACTAATCTATTTTCTTAAATCTGGAAACTCATCTTATCTAATATACCCTCCAATTTTCTCTTTGTCATTTCTCCACTCATGTATGATTTTATCTTTTAATTTTAAAATAAATAATATTCAAAATTTTAAAGTGAAAATGTGTAATTTTTAAAAATAAGATTATGAATAATATTCTGAATTCTTCTTATTATGCATGCTTTATCGACCAATTCAATTTTTTCTTCTTCATATTTTGGATATATTGAGTAAGCAATAATTGCACATATAAAAATATATACATATTTCCAAAACCTTAAAATATGTTTTCACAATAATAAACCTTTATATGAACATTTATAACTTATTTTCATAAAACTTGCAGATAGTTTTTAACTAGATTAAATAAAATCTGTTAGTTTCAATGGTAAATATAATTTTCTTTGAGAAATTAAATGGATACAATTGATATTTATGTAGATTCATTTTAGAAAAATATATATAAGTTTTACTATTCTGAATATTTTCTGAGTAACAAGAAAATAGCAATTATTTCATCAGAAAATGGTGAACATTTGTGTAAAAATAAGCTACGAATAACAATTTTTTTAAATTAGTAAAATGTATAGCCCAAACCCACCAAATGCCACAAACAACTTTATGAAAAGAAGTTAAAGTAAAAAAAAAAACCATGTTCTCAATCAAAATAATACAATTCAAACCGCTTTAAAAAGAACTCAACATCATAATATGCACATTAAAGCAACAATCCAAAAGCAAAAATACCAAACTGAATTTCACATCATAATAATGAATCAATCTTTTAAAAAAGATGACAACAATCAGCCTCAAAAAACATTTGGAAGAAAAGACGAAAAATCACCTAAAGGCGGCTGATACAATCAAATGACTTTTTTTCGTTGGAGTAATAATGAGAAGTGGCTGATGCATGATTTTTTGTTTAATGGATGCAAAAAATAATAATATAAAAAAAGATGACAATATTTTAGGAGATCAAAATATAACTTTAGGGTGCCGATATGAGGGGCAAACTGTAATTTTTATTGGGTAAAATACAAATTTTTTTATTTTAGTTTAGGTAATAATACATTTTTTTTGCAAGAGGTCAAATGTCCCCGTTATCCCAAGATGGCTTCGATCCTGATAATGGGCATAGTTATTTGCTTTAAATTTTCAAATAGCTTATATATTATGGTTTTGCAAATCAAAGGCCTGTCGTTGGATTTGGCCTTTTTCCATTCCATGTGATGTAAAGTTGGTAGCCTTATTATAGAGAAGAACGAAGATGGGTGTTGGTGATTAAGGTCATTGTAATATTTGGCTAATATTTAAGCTTTCATGCTTTCCATATTTCTATTATTTCAGGGGTGTGGCATATGTAATCCCAGATTCAGAGGCAGAGCCACAACCAAGTTGGGCGAGGCTCCAGCCCTACCTGTTTTTTTTTTTAAAGTTGGTAGTGTAAGTTTTTAAAATTTGCTCCTGTAGCCCAACCATATATTGCTCATTGAAACCTATATTTTGATTTCTATTCTGGCCGACCCCAGATAATCTTAAATGTTGGTCCGTCCATGATAGATTAAACCCTTGCACTCCCAGAAACACTGTCCATGACGATAGCATAAAAAATTCACATTTCTAGCTGGAAATCAAATAGTTTGATGGGAAAATACCAAACACCATTTTAGTTGTTTGTAGGTGTTTCAAGCTTTTGCCGGCCGAAAGATTGTCAGATATCAACTCGATGAGGCCATAAATTACAGTTTGGACTTATCACCAATCATTGGCTCACTCTTATTAATTATCACACACAGATAGATCATTACATTTTCAGAAGCATCACCTAAATAATATTTCTTTAAAAAGGAAGATAAGCCATCATATACAATAAAATCGGTAAAAAGTTTACAATTGTTTATGCATCATAAAATGATGCTCTCCTTTCTTTCTCATCTGATACATGGGATTTTTAGAAGAAGAAAAAGTAGACAAAAGAGAGAAACAAGAGTTGGGAATACTATCCGCTATTCATCTTTTTATTCGATATGGTTCAGACTATTTAGTTTTACAATAACAAAATAATCCTAGAATTAAGGAACCACTTCCCACTAAGCAAACTGTTGGGTTTGTGGCCCAATTATTTAACCCCCAAGTTAGCCCATTAACCCCTTAATTAACCTAACCTAATCTATTTATTAACCCCCTCATTTGTCAAGTCTGAGTGTAGCGCCTCTCTCACTCCATACGTCCGCCTCTCTTCTCCTTTGAACCAGTTTATGCACCTCCTCCCTTCTTCTCTCACACTATACGTCCGCTCCCCTCTCCTTCACCTAGTTCATGCGCCTCCCTCTCAACAGTTCAGGGTTCGGTGGTTTGACATTGGTGAGTGGTTCTGGTGAGGCGTGTTCCGAGTGCTGTGTGCATTTGGTGTTCTTGTGATCAGAGTGCTTTGTGCGCTTGGTTGGGTGGTGCGAGGTCCTGTTCATTTGGTGGTTCTTTCCGTTCGGTGGTTTGGCGTTGGTGAGTGCTGTGTGGTTGTGTGGTTTGGACAAGTGCTGCGCTTGTGCTTCTGGACGTGAGTGTTGTGTGCGCTTGGTGTAGCTTGGTAGTGCTGTGTGCACTTGGTGTAGCTTGGGGAGGTTTCTGGTTCTGGTGGTTACTCGTGGTTCTGTGCGTGTGCTCCTTGCTGTGTGCTTGGAGCTTTCGGCAGAACTTTGGTGTTGGGTGGTGTCGACACCTTTCGGCTATTAACTTGGATTCTCTCAGTGACATAGATTTGGGAAAACAACAGATCTGAGCCTGACTCGATATCATTTTTGAGTTTAGTATTATATTTGCATATTGTGTATTTGCATTTGCATTTGTCTTTGTTTTGCAGATACACATGGCGATGTCAAGACGGATACCCTCCTAACAATGGTATCATAGCGGCTATCCGCGCCTGGTGGGTGAACAACGACACTCGGACAGCGGCTATTCGGCGGCTAAGTTTCTGCGCCAGTTAGACTTTTCGGTGGAAAAACCCCAGAGCATTGGCCTATGGGTTGTAAGTGATTGGCTTGAACCCTAAAACTTTTACTGATTTGTTGAGCGTCTAGGTCATAGGTTTTGAGGCTTGCTTGCTGTAGAAAACTAGGAATTTGTGTGATTCTGTGTTTTCTGTGATTTTCAGTGTGGCTCACTGAAATTTTAAAATTGTCTAAAAACTTTCAGTTTTTTCATTATCTGTACCTATTTTGTGTGGTCCTGCTTCTGCTACTTACTTTGTGTAATTTGTTAGCCTGTGATTTAGTGTGCCTTATTTTGCTTGTGTGCGATGGCTTCTTTTTCTGGCTATAATATGGAACCCTTTAATGAAAAATCGGATTTTTCTATTTGTAAACAAAAAATGAAAGGAATTTTAATTCAACAGAAAGTGTTTACGGCTATAGGTGGTAATTATACTGATGATGTAACCACTGCTAAGAAAGCTGAAGATGATGAATTTGCTTACTCTTCCACAATCTTGAACTTATCTGACTCTGTGCTCGGAAAATGTGGTAAACTTAATTCTGCTAAACTTCTTTGGGAAAAATTAGAAGAGCTTTATACAGAAACATCTTTGCCTAGTAAATTGTTTTTACTTGAAAATTTTTTCAGATTCAAGCTTGACTTGAACAAAGATGTTGATGGGAACCTTGATGTGTTTACCAAATTGATTCAAGATATTAAGTTAACTGGAGATAGGAATATTGATGATTATACTGCTATTGTGCTTTTAAATGCTATTCCTGAGACCTATAGTGATGTCAAATCCCCTATTAAGTATGGTAGATATTCTATTACGCTTGACACTGTGATTAATGGTCTTAAGAGTAAAGAACTAGATTTAAAAGTGAACAAAGGTAGTAAGCAAAATTCAGATGAAGTTATGCATGTTGGAGGTAGGTCTCAACATAGGTATAACAAGACTAGGTCTAAGTCTAGGCCTAAGAACAGAATGTGCTTTAACTCTGGTGATCCTAATCACTTTATTAAAGATTGTCCTAAAAAGAAAAACCAGAAACAAAATGATAACAACCAATCTTATGAACAAGTGAATCATGCTTCCTCATCCAATGAAAACTCGGATGATATCTTTATGGTGACTGATTTATGTGATGTTGTGAATTCTGTGCATTCATCTACTGTATGTGAAAATGAAAGGCTAATTGATTCTGGTTGCTCTTATCACATGTCACCTCTTAGAAATTTGTTTTCTAATTATAAAGAAGTTGGAAATGGTTCTGTTTCTATGGCTGATGAGAAACTTTGTAAAGTTGCTGGCATGATGATGTTTACTTGAAATTTGATTATGGTTATTCTATGACACTAAAAGATGTGAGACATGTTCCTGCTTTGTGCAATAATTTGAGGTCTTGTGCTGCTTTAGAATCTGGTGGTCTTGAGGGTAGATGGGGAAATGGAGTTATGCAAATCTAAAGGGTTCTTTGGTAGTTTTCAAAGCTCAAAAGAAAATAAACCTTTATGTTTGCAAAACTGAATCTGTATGATAATGTGAATTCTGTTACTGATGACTTGACTGATCTGTGGCATAGAAGATTAGGTCATATGAGTGCTAAAGGTCTAGTGATTTTGCATAAAAAAGGTTGTTTTGGTAAAGACAAGTTGTCTTGCATGCCTTTTTGTGATTCTTGTGTTTATGGCAAACAACAAAGAGTTAAATTCCCGATTTTTCCTTCCCTAATGTGACCAAGAGTTCTGTGAAACTAGAGTACTTGCATGCTGATGTGTGGGGACCCTCTAGTGTTCCTACACAAGGTGGTAATGGATACTTCCTATCTGTTATAGATGACTTTTCTAGAAAAGTATAGGTTTTTCTAATGAAAAATAAATCAGATGCTTTTGATAAGTTTCAAAATTGGAAGACTTTGATTGAGAACCAAACTGGTAAAAAGATTAAGAAACTTAAAACTAATAATGGCTTGGAGTTCTGTAGTTCTGTGTTTGGCAATTTGTGCAATGAATCTAGGATTCAAAGGCACAAGACTGTTCCCTATACCCCTCAGCGAAATGGTGTTAGGACTCTCCTTGAGAAAGTTAAGTATGCTTGCATCTTTTGGCCTCTCAAAGAAGTTTGGGGGGTGAAACTGTTGTGACAGCTGCTTATTTGATCAATAGGTCTCATCTCTGTGCCTTTAAATGTTTTGTATCCTAATTATGTTTTTGTTGGTAAAGAACTTGATTTTTCTAATCTTAAAGTGTTTGGTTGCTCTCTTTTGTGCATAGGAAATGTGATAAATTGAACCTAGGTCTACTAAGTTTGTCTTCCTAGGTTATTCCGAGGGAGTTAAGGGATATAGACTATGGCTAAGAAGTGAACGTGGTTTTAAAGCATTATAAGTAGGGATGTAATTTTCAATGAGTCTGAAATGCCTTGCTTCCTTCCTTCTGTGCCTGTTGATGACTCTGAGTCCAGTGCTACTCCTAGCAAGGTGGAGCATTTGCCTGGTGTGCTTCCTGTTAATGATAACAATGTGCCTTTTGCTGAAAATCATGTGAACTTGCCTGTTAATGAACCTGAGATTCGTGAAATGACTGAAAATCATGATATTGTTGTTGAACATGAACTTGTTGTGCGTGATGAATTGGTTGCTGATGAACAAGAAGATTTGCATGATTATCAATTGACCAGAGATAGGCTAGGAGAAACATAAGACAACCTGCTAAGCTAAGTGACTTTGACCTTACTTCTTATGTGTTCAATGTGTTTGAATCAATTGATAACAGTGAACCTAAAACCTACAATGAAGCTTTGAAATCCAAAAATGCTAATGACTGGCTGTGTGCTATGAAAGAAGAAATGCATTCTTTGATTGTGAATCATACGTCGATTCTTGTTCCTAAACTGTTAATTGCGTTTTTGTTGTTTGCAAATGGTTGTTTAAGGTAAAGAATGAAAATGATTGTGTTAGGTTCAAAGCTAGGCTTGTAGCTAAAGGTTTACTCTAAAAGAAGGTATAGATTTCACTAATGCGAAGCTTGTTAATGTGCCATTAACTGCTCACTTGTGTTGAGTAAATATCAATGTCCTAAATCTGATTTTGATTTTGATTCTATGAAGAATATGCCTTATTCAAATGCTATAAGATATGTTATGTATTTGATGGTTAGTACTTGGCATGATATAGCTTATGCTATTAGTTGCTTAAGTAGGTATGTATCTAACCCTGGCATGGTGCATTGGAATGCTGTTAAATGACTATGTCTCTTAAAAAAATCAAGAAAGTTGAGCAAATTCTCGAGTTTGATTCACAATTTTCATTTTAAGCGAACATTACTTACAAAACTTGAATTTAAGATTTAATGTCTTGCAAACTCTAGCTTTAAGCGTAAATGCTTATAAAATTCAAATAGAATCAAAAGAGAGAGAACAACACCAATCACAACAATTGCGGCATTTGATTCACAATTTGCATTTTAAAGCACAAATATTAGAAAACTCGAATTCAATGTAGTAGTAAAAATGCTTAGAATACTAAAAATAGAATCATAATTTTCGTGTGTTGCACTAATATCAACCCACAAATCATTATTGCACAACTAATTTGCTTAATTGGTCTGCAACCTCATTTTGTAGTGTTTGAAACTATAAACACCTTAAGGCCCGCTTTGTTTCGTAGCAAATAGCCATAACAATATCTCGTGCAATCATTAATAAAGTACCGAATTGCTTTTCTGCACATTTAGTTTGCACAAAGTTTAAATCACAACATTAATATATATGTTGTTTTTCTTTCAACCGAATGTAATTACAGTTTTGTAACTTCGCCTTCACACAAGTCTCACACCTATGTTTTTAAGTTAACATTCATAAAAAGCGATAGACTTCACATTACAATTTGTGTAGAGTTATAATTTACATGATCCAACCTATGATGCAATAAATCACAATGCTAAAACAAATAAGTAAAATGATAAATGTTATGCATTCAATTTAACGCATACTCGTTATTAATAGTCAAGTGGGAAGCATTAGATCAGATAAATCGTTCGATAGTCTATCGTCCTGGTTATGTTGATTGGATCCTTTGCTTTCCTTGATTGTATTTTGTTAGGATCGGTCCGGAGGTTTAGAGGGGGGGGGGTGAATGAACACTCCTTGTAAAATTTAATCCCTTGTGATTTCTTTCGGATTAGTGAAAGAAATCTGTTTCTTAATCAACTTTTGTACAGAACAGACCACTGAAAGTATAAGTGCGGAACGGTCTATTCTTGTATATGTAAGAACATCTCGATGGCTAGTATGAAAGAACAAGTGCAGAAAGATAATACACAGGATATGTTTCTGGAAGTTCGAAGGTGGTGTAATCCTTCTACGTCTCCCCTTCTTCCAATTAAGGAAGGTTTATACTAGAAGACTTTGATTTATACAATCCTGTTGTACAAACCCGATTCAGCTGGATTTACCTCACTACCAGTCTGAAACTCCTAGTCACTCGATCTGCTCAGACACACTTTGTCTGACAGTTACAATATGTTTCTCACTTCTATTTTTCAACACAGAAAACACAAGATGCGCACATTGATCCTAAATGATCAAATGTTACAAAGTAAACGTGCTTAAGAATAATTTCAGCTCGAGAGCTTCTGAGCTTGTAAGCTTGTGCTGTTTTGCTTTCTTGTGCGTTTTCAATTGATTAGCGAGAGTCACTATATTCCTTTTGTTGCATCCTTTTATAGTTGAAGT